>LR749610.1:422244-530322 GCA_902729485.2 Mus minutoides
TGTTTAGTAAATTGTATCTTGGGTAGTCTAGGTTTCTGGGCTAATATCCACATATCAGTGAGTACATGTTATGTGAGTTCTTTTGTGAATGGGTTACTTCACTCAGGATGATGGCCTCCAGATCCATCCATTTGCCTAGGAATTTCATATATTTATTGTTTTTAATAGCTGAGTAGTACTCCATTGTGTAAATATACAAGGCAAACATTTTTACCAAAGCTTGATCTTATTTTGATCCTTTGACTTTATACATTTGGAAAATTTTTATCACTTGATTTAGGGAACTCTATCTCTCTCTGTCTCTTTCTGTGTCTCTCTTTCCCCCTTTCCTTCTCTCCCCTCCCTCCCCTTCTTTTCTTCCCTCTTCTTCTCTCTCCTCTCTCCTTTCTTCTCCTTCTCTCTCTCTCTCTCCCTCCCTCCTCTCTCTGTATATCTGTCTGTCTGTCTGCCTTTCTCTGTCTCTTTCCTCCTCTCTTTCCACCTCTCTGTGTGTGATTCTCTGTGTCTGTGTATAGTTTTCTGTGTATGTATTTTGTGTGTGTGTGTGTGTGTGTGCGCGCGCATCTTTGCACGGTGTGGGAGTGTCTCATTGTCTCATCTATGATTTCCTTCAACCTTGGTCTACATAAGTTTCGTTCATACTTTGGATGTAGAAGCTTTGCTTTTGGGCAGATGCCATCGGTGGATATGTTCTGAGCAAATAAGCCAAGCTGAGCTTAAAATAAAGCTTGTCATTCCTGAGGGAAAAGAGGAGGATGACAGAGCGTGCACAGGTTTGCAAGACGGAATAAGTCCCCTTATGTTTCTCTGAATAGATGACAAATATGTTTCATGAGTCTAGTATTCATTTATGCTAGAAGAAGTGACATCAGCAATGTCTCCTCTGTCAGTTACTAAACAGTCTTAGATCTGAACACACACACACACACACACAAAACACACACACACACAGAGAAACATACACAGAGAAATACACACACACATACACTCACACAGATATACATGCAATTATAATTATTTGACAATGTTAAAGAAACTTCATACACAAGCATGGGAACAAATTAACATCCTATTAGAAGAAAGAAAAGACACTTTATCTTTCAGATTCTCTTTGACTAAGGTGGCTAGGGAAATCTGCACAGCTCTTGGAGAGAACTTACTTTTCAGGTCATAGGAAATGCCAACAAGTGCTTGCTGACAGGAGCCTGATATAGAGTCTCCTGACAGGCTCTACCAGTGCTTGACAAATACAGAGGTGGATGCTCACAGCCATCCATTGGACTGAGCATAGGGTCCCCAATGAAGGAGCTAGAAAAAGGACCCAAGGAGCTAAAGGGGTTTGTAGCCCCATAGGAGGAACAACAATATGAACTAACTGGTACCCAAAGAACTCCCAGGGACTAAACCACCAACCAAAGAGTACACATGGTGGGACTCATGACTCTAGCTGCATATGTAACAGAGGATGGCCTAGTTGGACATCAATGGGAGGAGAGGCCCTTAGTCCTGTGAAGGTTCTGTGCCCTAGTGTAGGGGAATGCCAGAGCCAGGAAGCAGGACCAGGTGGGTTGGTGTGTGTGTGTGGGGGTGGGGGGGTGGGGAGATGTTTTCAGAGGGGAAACCAGGAATAGGCATAACATTTGAAATGTAAATAAAGAAAATATCCAACAAAAATGAAATAAATAAAATATATAAAAGCAAAAAATCAAATAAGAAAAAGAAAAAGAAAATTTTCTCTGGCTGAAAAGACCATTTAAGCAGTAGATGTCAGACTCAGCAGAACTGATGCCCTCCTTTTTGATTTTGAAAGGAAATTCAGTACAATGTACTTGCATGCTTTATGAAATGAAAATAAATCAGTATCATTTCCTAATTGTACTAAAGTAAATAGAAGTCACTTATAAATCATACATTGCAATAGCTAGATAGGACTGCTCAAGAGAAGTTAGAAGAGACTTATTTTTTCCTAAATGCATATCTAATTGCAGGTCAGTCTGTAAAATGTGTTGTTTTAGCAATTCATATGCCACAGGGACTGCTATGAAAGCTGGTGTCTTTTTGGAAAATTTTCTGGCTTAACTTTATATAAAACAAATCCTGATATTCTCCAGTAGATATTCTACGGATATTATTTAAAAATTGAATGCCTATCTGAATCAAGTCAAATATTTTATGTTCATATTTAAAATGGATTTGTTCCTCAGCTAAAAAAAAAAAAAGGCAAAATAATACAAAAGGAAAAAAATGTACATGCAAATACTCAATATATCATTCCAAGGTCAAGTGGGAACAGTTTGTAGGGCAGGTATGGCCCACAAATAGAGAATATTCCTGACTTCAACCTGGCCCCAAACAACCAATCAACCAACCAACCAACCAACCAACCAACCAATTTCATAGGATATATTGACATTCTAGCTGGTCCTCTGGTAAGGGGATCAGAAACGCTTATATCAAGCTTCCTATCTGTAGACCTGGAAAGCCAAGTATGGTGGCAGAGGCCTGTATTCCCAGAGGAGGGTAGAGGCCGAGGGGCCACCTTAAAGGCCGGGAAGGAATCAATAGTAAGATCTCAAGAAACAATACACAATGAAAGCACACCTGCAAATCAGTGAAACTGGATAGCCTGCAATCTGGCATAAAAAGCCTGTGGGGCAATGTATTCTCAGCATTTATGGGAATAGCAAATGCCAGAAGGACATTTTAACAATAACCAATGTGCATTTCTCATCCATGGCTATCTCTGTTCCTGTTTCTTCCCTTATTTCCTAATGTTCCTGTTTTGACTTTCCTGGGCAGCCTCCTTCCATAGGAGTGTGTATGCTGTGAGGTCTTCCAGTGGAAATAAACTCTCTTAGAGAGGCGGGAATGTTCTGCCAAGCTGAAGAGTCTCCTTGCCTAAAGTCAAGTTTACTAAAACAAAGAGCATAGTCCTCACTTGCCAGGGGCACAGTCCACATCTGCCACATGGCAGGCTCTAAGGCTGGCAGAGAAGGCAGGTCTGCATTAGTCAGGGTGGGTCCTAATTCTGAGAACTCCCACCTTTCCAATAATGGGTGACAGCAAGCCCGCAATTTGCTGTTCTTCTCAGAGGCCAAGGGCAGTCACTAGGTGGCAGTACCACATCAGCTTATTCTCACCTGTGCTCTGGAGTTTGCCTAGCTGGTAGATGAGATGCAGAGAAAAGCCCTGCAAGTGAAAGGTCCTTTCCTGGATACTAAAGAAGCAGGTGGCATTCCATCATCAGAAGCAGGGCAGAGACAAGCTGATCTGGTTACTCCATTCCTATACTGAGAAGCCCTGGAGCTACCCAGAATCCTAGAGGCTTTTGAGTGTGTAGTGTGTGGTTGGAGTGTGTGGGGGAGGATGGCAGGGAGTGTAGGTGGCATTTTTCAGTCTGGATGCTGATCCATTCTTGACCTCGTCTAAGATAGATGAAGTTACACCTTTACACCATTGCTCGCAATCTCATCCGGCAGGGATTCTCCAAATCAAAGGGCAGACCCTAAGAACCCATGCATAAAAAGATAACAGTGACCATGGAGGTTTCAGACTAGAGCATGTTGAACATGAATCAGCACTTGAAGATAGAAAAGGCACCTGAGATGATACAAAGGAACTCAAGGGCTGCCTACCTCCTGCAAATGAGTCTTGATCTCTGAGGCCATCTTTCCTCCAAGATGCAAGAATCAGACCTTCTGCCTCATCAAATATCCATGAGCATCAAAAGAAAGAAATCAAGTCCACATGGATGCTGTGGTCTATAGTAGGACAAGGCCTTTTTGCATCTAAGAAAGTAGACACAAAGAAAAGGCATTCTTTCCTGGAGTTTATCTCCTGGCTCATCTGGGTCAAGTGATGTGTCTGAGAGCACTTTTGAGTATGAGTAGTCTTGTACTTTGGTTTCTTCTACATTTATTAAATGTTTGTGACCACAGTGACCAGAACCAGTGACCTATGGAAGGAGAGAGGGAGGGCTAGAAGAAGAAAGAGAAGAAAAGAAGACTATATGGCCAGAAAGCTGTAGGTGTTAAGGGTCCATCAGCCACAAAATAAGGAGAACAGGAAGGAAGATGGACAGTTAAAAATCTGGATGAAAAACAACTGGTTTTCTGTGTCACTCCCCTCTCCTCTCTTTGCTAATACTATGCCTCAATCTTCATGTCAGCCTGGAGCCCAGAGCTCCCTTACTGTATTTGTAGGGGCCGTGTATTCTTGAGAAAAAATTGATGCAGCTGTCCAAGGCTGTCAGTCAGTGGAAAAGAATGTACCCAAATCCAGGTCCTCTACAGGACCACAGCTATAGGAGGCAGTCACCATGAAATGCTACCAAATATTTAATTTTCAAACGACAACAACAACAACAACAACAACAACAACAACAACAAATGCAATGTGGAGCACATGATGATAAGATGTTCCAGCCTCCAGCCCTGCACAGTTCCAGGCTGTGCTCCTGGGGAAGCAGAACATTCCAGATCACCAAGCTTTATTCTATGGAGACAGATAAAGAACAGAGTCAGGAACTGGAGCCATCAAGCCCAGAGTGGGACCGAAGCTGAAGGTGACTCCAATGAGGCCGACAAAAAGGATTATAGATTTTCTTCGGTCATTTTCAACGTTTATCAGTTACACTTTTCCCCATTTCAACTTTGAGAATTAATTTCAGAGTACCTACTAAACTTGGGCACTTAAAACAGAGCTTTGAACAGCTTTAGGAATTTGAAATGGTTATCAGAAAATGCTTCCCAAAGGTTCTTCCCTGAAGAAACAAGGGGGGCAAGTGTATACCTGGTGAGTGAGCCTATCAACCATCTCACCAAGGTCACTGGCAAGGTTATCTCCTATTACAGCAGCCAGTAATCCCAAATGGATATTTAAATTTTAACTTTACCAGAATGAAATGAAGTCAAGCTTTGAATAGAGAGCCAGGAATGTGACTTGTCACGTTGGTGAGATTAACCTTCAGACACAGGCAATTCAGGACTAAATGCCAAGCAATACTGCAAAGGAGGTTTCTAAAAATGAAGAAAACGAACTGGTGTGCTGGTTGGTCCTCAGCTGTATGATGCTTGCTGGATATCTTTCAATACAAGTGTTTACTGATGTTTTTGCTCCCATTAAACTACTCCATGTACACAACAAGCTGCTAAACCAGAGATGTTTCCTATTAAAATGAAAAGCTCAGGGTGATGATAGCTACTTGGTCAAATTCAACAGCTGGATCTAACAGTGTGCTACACTGGTAACAGTTTAAGTATATGGGCAAAAAACAAAAACAGAAAACAAAGGATCAAGACCAACATTCCACCAAACCAGGCTAGGAGTTACTATGTGCGGAGCTTGGTAACCACAGGGATAATTGACAGTCTCAAAATGAGTATCTGTGTGTGCTCTACATAAACGTTCTCCAGGCAGCTCATAGAAAATACCTGACCTAGAAACACAAAAAATCCAGACTAAGTAAGAACTGCATCATAGCTGCCCAAAAGGAGTTTGCACAAAGTTAATGAAAAGGCTCCATGCGGGTGCAGAGCTGGCCGATGGGAATTTTTCACTTCATTTTGATGATGAACTTCACATTAATTCAAACAGCTACATGGGATTTCTTGCTGCCTTGTCGGAGGAAGAGTATGAGGAGTTGAAGAAGTATGTGCAGGGGACGCAAAGGACAATGCAGTAACAGCTGTCCATCCCCAAGAGTTCCTGAACATCTCTCCTGAATTGATACAGGAGAAAGGAATATAGCACAATCACCCAGACATAACCAGGTTCTCAGATACACAAACTGCAGGTGCACACAACACAATGGTCATTGCTTCCCTTTCATTTGGTTGCTTATTTTGTGAGTATGCTTCTTGGGTAAAGAAAGGAAGTCAAGTTGAAAGGATTAATGGATTTTGACTCAATTTTGCATATTAATTCTTACAGATATGCTGACTTCACGAGTATTTTACTTGCCTACAGCAGGTGCTGGGACCCAAAGAGAAGGCCAAGAACCCTGTTCTTGCCCAACAGTTCTGTTGGCCACAGTGAGGGATTATCTTAAGCTCCACAGGAAAGGAATGAATCCCCTGTTCCCATCTTTCCTGTCACTTCCATCCTCTGGGATACAGCCAGTGTGCAAGGTGGGATCCACAAAGGAACGACTTGGGGGGGAATGGGTCCCCATTGAGTAAGCACTTCTCAGATCATCCTAAATACTAGAGTCTTGCCATTATCAGGTATCCACACTCTGCTCATCTGGCCTTTTACTGGGCACAAAAAGCAGGACTAAACTTGAGATTTTATAATTTTATAGATTGTTCAATTATATCATGACCAAACTATATGAAAGTCATAGAACAAATATAGAGATGATCTCTTTACCATTTTTCATGTTTGGTGTATGTCAAAATTATTTTAAAATACATGTTTCCATGATGCAACACTCAAGATTTAAAGCAATGAAGCGGGATGCACCCATCTCCTTTTCCTGTGTTTGATTTAACAAATACGTTTGCATTCTTGTTTATTTATAAATAACATTTCCATAGATTCTCTTGCTGAGGTAAAGGCAGTTGAAGAGTTTATAAAAACTGTTGACTTCAAATGTTGACAGAAAGTTGTTAGTAGTAACTGTCATGCTTTTTCTTAGATGGAAATAAAGTACATTGTAAGAAATGTTTGCTTTTAGCATATTAAAGATCTGGTTGGTTCCCAGTATACCTATACATAATTAATGTATAAGTATATGAGGTGATTATTATGAAATTATTAGATAAATACCTTTTAATATAGTTTTCAGGGCCTCTTACATATTTTTTTCATAGCTCTATATGTGTTTTGTGTACATACAATGTATGTACATTTAAATGTGTAGAATTCAGAATTATAATTCCCTTCATATATAACTCACAAAGAATGTGAACTTAGCTTTCTGAACATAAAGGATAATGTGGCCTTGACATCTGGCTTTGAGCAGATTCCAGTGCACAGGTGATGAAGCCTCATGCTGTCACAGTTTCTGAGCTCAGTGTAACATGTGATAGAAATAGAACAATTAGCCCAGGAAGCTCTTGAGGATGGCTCAAAAGAGAAGTGGACTTTCTTAAGTGCTTTCTGCTTTCCTGACTCATTTGATGA
Source organism: Mus minutoides (assembly GCA_902729485.2). NCBI lineage: Eukaryota > Metazoa > Chordata > Mammalia > Rodentia > Muridae > Mus > Mus minutoides. Next base: position 429,370 of record LR749610.1, read on the forward strand.
GACATGAAGCTCTGTATCTACCAGAACAGGCAGGAACACCCTGGGCTGTGCCAAGGCTTCAGGTAAGCAGAGTGGCCAGATGTTTGTAGATGCTCTTTGTCCCCTAACTATCCTGACACAGAACTCAGCTGGCTTCTCTTCATATCTTCCCATCTGTTCAGCTTGTGTATCTCTTTACCTGTGCCTCAACCTTGAAATCAAGAAGCTGTATGTCCTGACACATACACCTTCAAATGCTCCTAAATGGAGCCATTGTTCTTGACATGGCTCCTGCTTGCCTCTTCCGATTTAACTCTTTGCATCCTGGGCTCCAGCTAAAGGACTTCCCATTAATGGGACTCAGGAAACTCTCAAGTGATGTCCCTTTCTCTTAACCCTTAACCCCTTCATACCTCAGCTTCTTTTTGTTCATACTCTACCTCCAAAATCATTTCTCAGTACTGTCAGCCCCCTTCTTTCTGAGAAGGATCTGTAGACCCTCTGCTGCCAGGGTCACATGGTGCATAGAATCAATCCCAAAGCTTGTACACTATCAGTCATCTAAGGAATTGTCAGTATGCCTTCTTCAAAGCTATTGACCTCTGCTAGAGAGAATGGATGCTAACAGACAAGACAGAGGCTTGACATAGACTTAGGGTAAGTGAGGCTGTCCCCATTCCCATTCTCTTTTCTAGAGATGAGATGACCAAGGCAGAGGCACAAAGCAGACATCTTAGTAATCTACTAGTCTCTATCTTGCTGTCTCTTTATACTATTCTCTTCCCAGTAGCCAAAACAGCCTTTCCAAAACATAAGTTTAACTATATTCCTTTCTCTTGTAACCTTGGGCATGTTTATATGCCTAGAAAGAAAAGTTACTTTCATTAATATAGCATCTAAGGCCACTAACAATTTGGTTCAAACTCATCTTTCTCACTGTCTCCTCAGTCATCAGCCACATGCCTGAGTCTGTGACTTTTGCTCCTTTGCTTCTAATTGCCCTTAGCTGACATCGCCATCTTCAACACTCTAGCTGTCTGAGCAGTGTTCCTTATTACCATAGGCAGGAGTCCAGATGTACCGTATATTACTTGTGCTCAATTATAATCTTATTTGTTATTAGGCAACCTGTCTCTTCCACTAGCCATTGAGCATCCATAGGGAAAGTCTCTTCAACCCCACTGATGGACTCAAGTACTTGGTTCTCAGTAGGAGCCTAATGACATTTGCATCGTGACTCAGGAAAAGTCAAAATCCTAGAAGCTTAATAAGTAAAGAGGTCTCAATTTGGAAATTAACTGCTTTAAATAGGAACAAAGAAGCAGCATCAATCACATGTAACAGTATTTCTGTTATGTAGTCAAACACAGAGAGATTTATGACTTAGATTATTCATGCCAATGCGCTCATCTGTAGCTCTGTTTTCTGCTATCATTCTGTCATTCGCTGATTGTTTATTTGAGTCACAACAAGAGGGAATTAACAGATTTGAAGGAAACGTCTAATTTTTTATATTAGTTTCAGTACAACAATTCTAACTTGGTGGAACTAGTTTGAAAGTATTATTAATGCTCTTACCCTATATAAAAGAACATGTTCTTCAACTGTGATAAAATGTTTTAAGCATCTATTAACTTGTGGTCCTTGTACATCTTGTTTTTAAAGTCCTAACTTGGATTTTGACTGCAGAAGAAAATATTCTTTATATACCACAAGTGTAGCATTTTGTGACTTTAAAGATACTGATGCATTTAACAAAGGGATGGATTCATGTGACAAAGGAAATCAGGTGACAAATGCTAATGATGGCCTATCAGAATTCTACACTGGAACAGAAGACAAACTGTACTTGTGGCCCTTGTAGTTGTAAATAGAAGGGGCATGCTTAAAATCTAAAGGTTCTAGTCATTGGTGTCTGCAATACTGAAGGGTCCTCAGAGCCATTCAGAAAGTGAAGACACTGTAAATATGTATTTACCTGATTTTAATGGTGATTAATGAAATAGCTAATTTTAAACAAAACCAGAATTACCCATAAAATGATGTCATAACTCAAAGAGATGACAAAAATATAACAAAATCTCACACAACTAAACACACACACACACACACACACACACAAACATACTAAACTTAATAGTACTTTATCATTTTCAGTTTAGAGGCAGGTAGGAAATTAGGGTATATTAGTGAAGAAATGTCAGATTTTTTTCTCTTAGAAGGTATTTCTTTCTGAATATCCACTGCCCATTTCCTTATAATCGGGACTCGTAAATGGATCTCAAAAACCTCTGGTTCCGTTCTATTTAATAGCTAAGAAACTGAGACGTAGACATGTGAACGGATTCTCAGGAAACGTGGCGCTTCTGATCAGCGGATGAGAGCTTGCACTCTGGCCTCTTCACACTTCAGACAAACAAGCTGGGGCTTTGTTTGCCCTTTTAGTCATCCTGAGGCTCACAGACTGGCATCCAGGATTCAGTCCTGGACACCAGTGGATCTGTTTCACGTGCCTTCACAGATTATTTCTACTATAAAAATTTTAAAGCTTCTAAAATCAGTGCCCTTCATTAAACTGCTTTCCTGAGAGCCCTTAAGGGCAGAAAAATAATTTTAGTAAAATCCATTTATTCATAGAAAATTAAATATTTCATGCAATGGATAATTTGAGATCCTTGTGTTCTTTTTCTTTTTTAACTCTTCCATCTGATTTAGACTCAGGAAGCAAGATATTTCTTACGTAACCCTCCAAGAGGCAGCTCCTGATGATTCTGAAGTTCTTTCTTCATGAGAACAATGAACATTATGTGGCCAGATGCCGAAAATAACCTATAAGACTTCCACTGAAGCAGAAAAAAATTTTAAATCAACTGTTAGTGCTGTGTTAAAGATCCCCATATTCTCAGGCATTTAGATAACCAATCACCCCCTTACCCAAAACACCTCCTCCCCATCCCTGTCATCTGGACTCTAAGGGAGAGCTGGGTTCTTCCCCATCACCTTGCCTTCACTGATATGCACCTGGACAGAGTGTCTGGCTGTGCCTCCCTGTCTGATTTCCCCATGTCTTATCCTGGTGTCCTGTTGGGATGAAACATATCATATTGTCATAGCTGGCATTGACAATGCGCATTTCATTTCTTGTCACGCATTTCTTTCCAGTTCTTACTCTCCTTACTGGTACACGCAACTCCCATCTTTCATTCTAGACTCAAAATCTCAAATACAGGTCCAGAGTGTGGAGCTTCCCAACTTGGCCATTCATAAGTCTTAGGAGCATGTATCAGACAAGTAGCAGAAGCCAGAAGCTCATGGAGAAGGACTGGATAAGGGCAGAAAAGAGACAGTCTGAGCACAGAAGTAGAGGAAATGGAGTCCCCCACCTGGTGAATGAATTTGCCACGGTTCCAATGACAGGTAAACTCATGATAATTCAGTCTGAAATATCCACTAACCATCTGTTCTAAACCATATATATTTTTTCCTGCTTATATTTTTTCTCTATAATTTAATATGTAAATGTTCCCTGTCTTAACTTGTATGCTCATCGCGGAAGCTATTCTTTCATTTTCTCCTGCTGACAGTATCTACACATGCATACAGAGAGATAGAGATACATATAGACAGACATGAGTAGGGACAGAGAGACAATATAAACACACAAAGAAAGACAGAGATACATACACAGCTAGACACCACACATATACACACACATGGGAAGGGGGGAGGTACATAAAGAAACAGATACATAGTCAAATAGATAGACGGACACCCATACCCACATACCCACATGGAAAGAGGCAGAGAGACATACAGAGAGAGGAAGAGACAGACACAACACCAGACACTCATACAAATATTCTCAAATATCCCCCCCTACTCTGCACATACCTCTCCTGCAGTTATATACTAGGGGGTCCCGTGCACCTACCTGAGTATCTCTAGTCTATTTTATATGAAGTCACATCCTTGCTGTTTTGTTTTTTCTGCAGTCAGGTTGTCACTAACTGCTGCTACCCTCGTACCAGCAGCTTTCTTCCCCTTTTTAATTTGCAGCTATTTGAGAAATAGGCCTCTGAGCTGAGTGACAATAGTGTCTAATGAAAGGCAGAAGGCACTCAATAAGACCGCCCATTATTTTTTTTTCTATGAATAAGGCAGATCAGCTTTAAAAACTGGTATTTCTGGCTATTCATTCACTGTCTTGATTCTTGCTTAGTTGAATTCTGGATGAACAAGCTATTGGATAAAAGACGACGGAGTGTGAACTGAGGTGACACAGGGCCAGCTGCTGCTTTTATGAAGTGCTTGTAGATCTGTTGTTATAGTGGTAACCTGTTACAGGGAGACACCTGTGTGTTCTCCGGGGCAACAGATCTGTGACTGCCTGCTGAGTCTAACAATGAAACAAAACACCGAAAGCAGGATGATATCACTGCAGAGCAATTCCACTTTTTTTTCTATATTAATACACAGTTTGGAATGATGTAAGTTTCATGTTGACCCAGGGATTCCACAAAAAAATAATGGTTATTTCTAGGGAGTAGGGGAAGCTAACAGGATGATGGGTTGTTGTTGTTGTTGTTGTTGTTGTGAAGTTTAATTGCTTCTGGAGTTTGTTTTGTTCTCACCTCTATCTCTTCTGTCTCCTATCTCAGAACATGTAACACACAGTGACACTAATTGTATGACATGTTTTGTGGGATCTCATAGGATCAGTTTCTTTGAAAAATCTGGGCATGCTAGAGAAGAAGCTGTATGCCCTAACTGCTGGTTATTGGGCCTAATATATGTATAGATCAGGTTACTGAATAATTTATAATTGTGCTCATTTCTGTCTGCATGTCCCTTAACAATTAAGAGGGTAAAAATGCCCATTTTTGTCTGAATTTGCTCATTGTTTTTCTGTGTAAGATTTTAGATCACACAATAGATATATAATCACTTTATATCCTGGTAAATTTCACTTTACATGATATAGTTACCTTTCTAATTCCCTTTAAAAGGCTACTTGAGATGATATTAACACTGTGATGTCGACTGATTTAGGTTAATATTTATTTGTCTTATGTTTTCCCCATATTTAATTTCCAACTAAATGAGGTACGTGCATGTGTATGTATGATATCTCCTGTGAATTTTCTACAGGTAGACTTTGAGTATTAGTAGCACCGTTCATTTGGATATCTAACTCCTGTGGGCTAGCATCTATCACATTCCTTTGAAAATCATTAAGGCTCCATAGGTACCATGTCTCCATAGGTACCAGCTATCATTGCTTGGGTGTTACACATCTAGTTTTTTAACCAGACCTGGACATACTGGCCCAAGTACAAGACACATTTCACTTAAAGTTTGATAGCTCTTTTGATGACTAATATTGATTGTCAACTTGATCTAAAATTGATATAAAATCATCTCAGAGTCAAACCCATGGACTTGAAGGGGTTTTCCCTAGATTCTGTTCTTTGAAGCAGGAAGACCCACTCATGGGCTGGGAATCTAAACTGATTAGTAGAAGAAAAGATGTTGAGTAGCAGCACTCATCTCTGCTTGCTGACTGGTTGCAAGTGAAGGGCCACCTTGTACTGATGCTGCTGTGACTTCCCTGCTATGATGGACTGACTGCACCCTCAAACTGTGAGGTAAAATAATTTCTTTCCTCAAGCTGCTTTCTGGGAGGTATTTTGTCACAGCCCTTTAAGAAAAGTCAACAGCATACTCTCTTCTCCTTTGTACAGTGTACTCTCTCTCCCTTAGAAGACCTGAATCTAATCACACTGCACCTATCCTGTTATACAAAATGTTACTTTTAAGTCACTGCACCACTAATGTATTCATCTCTACTGCTTTTCACAGTTTTGTCCATATTTGTTTACACTTCCTGCATGGCACCTTTGATCTCATCCTCATTTCTTCTCAAGCTGGACATTGTGGGTGTAAGCGGTTTCCCTGATATACAGTCCTCTTGTCTAAAAGAGTCCTTACAAGGCCATTTTGTGAGGACTTGTTTGCTGTAAAATACTGTCACTTTTTCATTATCTAGTATATTTGGTTTGCCTTGTTTTAAAATGAAACATGAAAGCATAAAATTCTAGGTGGCTGATAAATCCCCTCGCTTTACTGTTGGATTGTGCCTCACCTCTGGCTTTGGGAGGTTGCTTTGCTTTTAAGCTATTGACATGCCTACTGAGATAAAATATATTTTTTTCTTTTATTACTTTTATTCTTTTACAGTACAGCCATTGCCCCTCCCAGAGTTCCACATCCCACTCCTCCTTGCCCCCCTCCATCTTTAAGAGGATGCCCACACCACCACCATGTATACCCCGCCAGGCCTCCCCACTCCTTGGGGACTCAAGTCTCTTGAGGCTTAGGAGCATCTTCTCTCACTGAGGCCAGACCAGGCAGTCCCCTGCTATATATGTGTCAGGACCATTCTATCAGCTAGTGTATGCTGTCTGATTGGTGGCTCAGTGTCTGAGAGATCTCAGAGGTCTGGGTGAGTCGAGACTGCTGGTCTTCCTATGGGGTCACCCTCCTCCTCAGCTTCTAGCTTTTTCCTAATTCAACCTCAGGGGTCCCCAGCTTCATGGAAACATGTTTGTTTGTTTTTTAAATCCCTGATTAGGATTTGCTGGACTTTCAGAATTAGATTTACACCTCATCAATTTAAAAAGAAATATCAACCAAATGATGGGTCTCATTCCTCAGGGACGAGAGGAAAGAAATGGGGAGGGAAAATGATATAATTCTCTTCTAATTAAAAATATTAAAATTAAAAAAGAAATCTCTAAGTCATATGCCATTTTATTATTTTTCCCTTGTGGAAGTTATCTCAGTGTGTGTGTGTGTGTGTGTGTGTGTGTGTGTGTGTGTGTGTGTGTCTTATGTATGTGTGAGTGTGTGTGTATGTGTGTATGTGAGTGTGAGTATGTATGTGTGAACGTGTGTGTGTATATGTGTGTGTATGAGAGTGTATGTGAGTATGTGTATGTATGTGTGTGTGCGAGTGTGTGTGTATGTGTGTTTTCATTTTTGCTTGTTCAGAGGTAAAGAAAGATACAACCTAGCAAATAATATTTTAGCTGTACCTTCTAAATCACTGCTCTGCACAGCATTGGTGTGGGAGTCTCCTCTTGGGTTCCTTTAATATTCTCCCATTCTTTTTGGTGGAAATCAGCTTTATGCTTTTCATCTAATTTTTTTAACAATCAGTGAACACAGACTGCCCCCTCATGTATATATGTGAAGTATCAAGCCCAGTACTGGAATTCTCTAGCTGTTTTTCCTACTGTTTTAAATGGAGACTTGAATGTTCCTGTACTTTGGGGATTTAGGTGGTTGGAGGGGAAGGCAATCTTTTGTTTTATGTGAGCTTCCCTCCAGAAGGACCTGTCTGTTTCTGCTGTATCATTTAAATGTTGATTTCTCCATGTCAGGTGGCACAAACTCAAAAGCATCCTGGAGTCAGCCTTCAGTTACATATTCACCAAGGTAGAAAGCTCTCTACCCCTCCAGCCCGACCAAGTGCATGCTGTACTCAGACTGGGATGGGATATGTTTTTGCTTCGTTCCTTTTTTGTGGTAGGAGGTTTAACATTTAGCCTATTCTCTTATTAAAGTGTTAGAGATATACCCTATCTGTGTTTCCCTTCTCCATATGGAAATTGATTCAGTGCCTTGTTCCTGAGTGAGGATCACCCTGGGAATGGTGATACAGTTGTTTTGTTTTCCTCTTGTTTCATTGTTTCTTTTCTCTTCCTTCCTCCCTTCCTTCCTTCAACCCTTCTCCCTTTATTTTTCAGAAACAGAATTTTCCTTTGGACCTTAGGCTAGACTGGCACTCACTATGTAGCTCCCGCTAGCTTAAACTCAAGAAGCTTCTCTTGCCTTAGTCACGCAAGTGCTGGCACAACTCACCTAACCTAGTTGAAAAAGTATAAAATCCTGATTACAGGGCTACAACTCTAAACCAATTAAACTCAGACCCACCAGGACAGGGCTTGGGCAAGTATGTTTTTGTAGTCAGCCGGTAGCCTGAAAAATGGAGAGATTGAGAACCACCATCTGTCTGCAACAAAATGCAACACAACACAACAGGATGCACAGCAGGCCAGCGTGCATCTGTAGTGGGAGCCATGCATGCTGCTACAAAGTCTGTTCTTCAGAGGTCTGTGTGACTGTATGTCATGCTCTGATACAGACTAGATTCTTTATGTTATTTCCTTGGGAAAAGGGGCACTGAACGCATAAAGCTTCTGGCTTTCACATCAGTGGAAGATGGGGAGCCAATGCCAGCACTCCTGCTGTCTTAGAAACACGTCTTTTTTGTTGTTGTTGTTTGTTTGTTTGTTTTTGAGACAGGGTTTCTCTGTGTAGCCCTGGCTGTCCTGGAACTCACTTTGTAGACCAGGCTGGCCTCGAACTCAGAAATCCACCTGCCTCTGACTCCCAAGTGCTGGGATTAAAGGCGTGCGCCACCACCGCCTGGCGAAACACATCTTTGTAAAAAACAAAAACAAATAAACAAAGAAACAAAAACCCAAAAAACAAAGGTGCTTTGTAAGAGGCCATTAAGATATCAAGCCTATCATATCTCTGAATATCCAATCCCAGGCTTTTTAATATACTCCTGTCTTCTCTGAATATTATTACAAAAATGCCTTATAATGTCTAAGTTACTTTTATCCTTAAAATTTGTGGGAATTATACTCTGTTGACATTAACATGTTCTACAGTGGCATCAAGGAACGTATAAAATGTGTCCTTATCAACAAACTCACTGCAGCACCCAGGCTGTTAAATGCTTCCCAAGGGACCAGTGTTCTGCAGTTTGGGCTTCCCATTTCCTGATGGAGAAATAAGAGAATCAGACAAAATGAAAGACGAGGAACTAAGGCGGTTTTGTTTGTCTTGTCTTGTTTTTTTTTTTTTTTTCTTATCAAGTGCTAAGGTAAGATGGTTAATAAATATAGTATCAGTGTTCTAGGGGCACTCCTGACACATGGTGTCATTGCTTGTCTTTTCAATAAACAAGGACAAAAGAAAGGACCATAAAAAATATCTGTAGTAGTTTGCTGTAGTTGGTAAGGTCCAACTGGTCTGCACTGGGGCACCTTCCCAAAGTTCTAAATAAGTAGTTTTAAGTGGGGAGCAAGATTAGGGATTGGGACTGTTAAGCCCTTTCTATGCCCTGTCCCCAGCACATCAAACGATGTAACCAAAATAGGTTTTTCTATTCTTGCCATGTCCTGTCCCTGGAATTTTATACTTTCTCCTATCTCAATCCTCCTTAATTCCACCGGACGGAGCCAAATTCCCATCCAGACACATGGAATGACAGGTATTGAGCCATGTAGCAGTACATCCAAACCAGGCTGACACTAGCCATCTCATGTACTCCCATGTAGTTCCCATCGTCCCTTGGTGTTCCAACTGCAGCTTTCTTATATTGTAGACTGCAAATGCAGCTTGGATATTCTACTAGAATCATTACATCACACTTAGACCCCAGCACTCAAAGCTGGCAGAACATTGCCCGTCTGTTTTTCTCTCTCCAAGGAAATAAACATCTACACAGTTGCTTCAATAAGATGAAGGAGATAAAGGTGAGAGGAAATACATGAACAGATTGGCTGAAGGAAGAGGCTCAGAGCTTTTTCTTGCTATAACTGGTCAAAATACTTAAATATCTTATTTTGCTCCTAGTCCTTCAGAATTGGTATAATGCATAAGAAGTGTAACTACAGAAAAGGAAAAGTATCCAAGATAAAAATAAACCTAGGAGAGCCGAAGTTTCACTGACCATACAGAAAATCTAAGTACTCTAACATTCATCTGGTGGCCTTTTGATGTCCCCTCCCTCAGACTTCTGACCTGTTCCCTTTCACAGTACCACAAAAGTCCCTTAAACCAAAGAAAGACACATACAGACATGTTGGTTCTTCAAAAGCCTAGCTTCTATCTTCTGCCTCTATTTTTCCTTTCTCTTTTACCTTCTTTTCTTCCAACTAACACCATTTTTTCACTCCTAGATTATCATTCTATTATTTCAGGAAGGGAATCCACTTAAGTCTCTGAGCCAAATTCACTACATTTTCAGTGCTTGCTTGATACTTCTTAGACACTTTTTATATGCCCAATTTGATGGCTTTTGCACTTATTTTTTCCCTTGAATAAAAAGTTTGTACCTAAAATGCTAACTTTGTTATGCTTACAATGCATTCATGCATGTACACACACACACACACACACACACATTTTAGAAGTTTTTAAAAAAATCCAAATAACCAACCAACAAAAATCCAAATATGTGTTGTCTAATATATCACTCCATGTACATGGCTACTGATAGGTAAATAACAAGGTAAATAACAATAAGCAACATGTACATCCAATACTCAAGTATCACTAACCATACCTCAAAGGCTCCATATTACACCCTGCTAGCACCAATTAGACAGTCCAAAACTCATGGCCATCACTAAATATGGTTCTGTTAGGTAGTATAGTTTATAGCATCTATAGATCTTAGGACGATGCTAGAAATGGAAATGTACTTGTCATTGATTCTTCTCTCATGCTTATATGCCTCCATTTAACAAAATAAGAAAAAAAAAATCTTGCATACAGGTTTTTCCTTAAATTCTGATATTAGATACAGTCCAAAAGATAGGAAAACAAAGCTTCATCTTTACAGAGAACAAATCCCTCGGCATCACACAGAGGTGGAGATTCAAATTAAGTAGCATAGGCCAAATGAAGTCTTACAGTGCCGACTTCTTGGGGTGAATTTTTCTAAGGCCATAGCCATCTAAAGGCATTACATACAAGGAAAGCCAAGACTGTCTATAGGCTGCAATTTAAAGTAGAATCCTTGTCTGTTCCCATTTTTGCTCTCAAATAATTGACACAGAGATCTGGTATTTTCATTAACAAGCTGTAAGCCTAAACTGGGCAGGTCCTGACCTATTTTAACCAGAGTAAACTGTTAACACCCAGATAAATGCCCTGTTATTTGCCATCTTGCCTGGCTCACTCTGTCCACGTGTATCTTCATGGCTGCTCTCTCATTGAGAGCTCATGGCGAAATCTCCCCGGCCTCTCCATGGGATCTCTCTATCATCCTTCTTCCTGGTCCCTCTCTCTCTAACTGGGACCTCTGGCTGAGATTGGAAGTCTAGCATCCCTATCTCCTTTGCCCAACCATAGGCTGATCAGCTCTTATTTAACCAATCAGAGATAATTGGGGAATATTCTTTATACAACATTGATACAGGAGATGACGGCTCAGTAATCATGACAAGGTTAGCATCCTTACTGTAACCAGATCTCTAGGCATAGAAATCAGCATCTGAATATACAGCGCACAAGACTAACCCCTAACAACTATCCAGCTAGGGGAATTCTCTATCTTCCCAATTTCAATACTTTAATGGTTCCATAAGAGGAAAGAAGAGAGTCATTTGAACATTTATTATCATACCATTTGCATATAAAAGAGTCCAAAATAATACCAGCAAGACTATCCCAAGAGTGATGAAAAAAATTCTTCTACTTACTATTCCAATAAAGTACCTAAAACCCAAGAAATATTGCAAAAGCCACGGTACACAGTAAACATCATGGTAACGACTTTGGTACTAAAACCCAGAGCTGGCAAAGCCTATCCTAAGATCGTCCTTTCAGGTTCAGAACAAAAATGGTCAGCTGCAGGATATTGTTTCATATTTCAGCTGTAATGAGGTGACCTTGACTGTTCCATGTGAGGACACAGTGTGAGAGTCAGCTTTGCAGAACAAGGGCTGAGGATCAGAACAAAGGCACTGCTCTGCTAACCCACTCCACTGTCCACGTTCCCAGAGCTAAGAACCCAGAACAGAGAAGACCAGGGATTAGCCAGATCTCAGGGAACCTTATCCTGAGCTTAACCACAACAAAACCCAGTGCTCTTGGCTTGAATTTTGTGTAACTGTGCGACACGAGGACAACACCTGAATAAAGGTAATTTGTAGAAGGGATGCCTAAATTTCACTATCATTAAATTAAGAATCCAGAAAATGATAGTATGAGCTCTGAGTAACATTTAAATAAACATTTACTTCTCAAAGTGTAGAAGACAATGCCTAAATGAGTACCTAAAATGCATAATTTAATTACAAGCATCGAAAATCATATGGATTTCGGGGAGAGGCGGGAATACAGTTTAACACAGAAAGTTCTGTTATGCTTGTATCTGGATCTTTGATCAAGCCAGATTTTCTTCTTTCAAAAATAAGGCTCACAAGAGTTATATATACAGCAGCCGGTAGAGAACTATGTTGGAACTGAAGACAGGGCCTCTGAACCATGAACTTCAGGTACACAGTAATCTGATTTCAGAGATCATCATGCTCAGTCTCACAGCAAGGGACAAATAAGGGACATGAAACTGAGAATCAAGAACTGCAGTCATAGGAAGAGTCATGACCACAAAGCTAGAGACAAACACACACTGAATATCCAGCCTCAGGTGAAACCTACCACCTTTGCAGTCAGTTTTAGGCTGCAGTACTTAGCATAGAAGTACTAGGTCTAAGTGTGACTTGGCCTGCTGAAGGACGGAAGGAAAATCACTGACTCCAGCACTCTTGGTTCCACCCAAAGGGGATTAGGGAAGGCATCTGTGAAGATTGTAGTCCAGAGACAGATTACAGGGCCAGAACCTTTTTCTGCTTCCTCAGATCAATAGGGTTCTCATATAATTCCAAGGATCAAACTACCAAGGGAGAACAAAGAAGACTCCCACAAACAAAATCCATAGCCAAAAAAATTATTCTTCAGAGGTAAAAGAAAAAAAAAAGGATGGAGAAAGGTATTCTGGGCCAACACTAATCAAAGGAATGAACAATTACAGACGTGAGCTCTGAGCATAAGGGAAGAAAAACATCAGATATTAAAGGGGCTATTACATGCAGATAAAAGTGTCAACAATGTAACAACAGGAATTGCAGGGGATCAAAGGGTCTAGACTAAGGCATGGGGTCATTAGTGCAGAGAGGCTCACAAGAGAACATCAAAATGTGAGGCAGGAAAACCTATGTCACTACAAGGTAAAATGGGCAAAGGCACCATTCTGGTGGGAGACTTCCTACAACTTTATTAATGGATATGGATAGTCCCAGTAGGCAGAAAATCAGTAAGGAGGGAGTTGAACTGAACAGTACCATTGATCAATGGGTTCTAATTGACATTTTTTATTAGATATTTTCTTTATTTACATTTCAAATGCTATCCCAAAAGTTTCCTGTACCCTCCCCTCCCCCTGCTCCCCTACCCACCCACTCCCACTTCTTGGCCCTGGCATTCTCCTGTACTGGGGCATATAAAGTTTGCAAGACCAGTCTCTCTTCCCAGTGATGGCCGACTAGGCCATCTTCTGCTACATATGCAGCTAGAGACACAAGCTCTAGGTTAGTTCATATTGTTGTTCCACCTATTGGGTTGCAGACACCTTCAGCTCCTTGGGTACTTTCTCTAGCTCCTCCACTGGGAGCCCTCTGTTCCATCCTATAGAGGACTGTGAGCATCCACTTCTGTATTTGCCAGGCACTTGCATAGCCTCACAAGAAACAGCTATATTAGGGTCCTTTCTGCAAAATCTTGCTGGCATATGCAATAGTTTCTGGGTTTGGTGGCTGATTATGGGATGGATCCCCAGGTGATATAGTCTCTGGATGGTCCATCCTTTCCTCTTAGCTCCAAACTTTGTCTCTGTAACTCTTTTCATGGGTATTTTGTTCCACATTCTAAGGAGGAATGAAGTATCCACACGCTGGTCTTCCTTCTTGATTTTCTTGTGTTTTGCAAATTGTATCTTGGATATTCTAAGTTTCTGGGCTAATATCCACTTATCAATGAGTGCATATCAAGTTACTTCTTTTGTGATTGGGTTACCTCACTCAGGATGATATCCTCCAGATATATCCATTTGCCCAAGAATTTCCTAAATTCATTGTTTTTAATAGCTGAGTAGTACTCCATTGTATAAATGTACCACATTTTTTGTATCCATTCCTCTGTTGAGGGACATCTGGGTTCTTTCCAGCTTCTGGCTATTATAAATAAGGCTACTATGAAAATAGTGGAGCATGTGTCCTTATTACCAGTTGGGACATCTTCTGGTTATATGCCCAGGAGAGATATTGCTGGATCTTCTGGTAGTACTATGTCCAATTTTCAGAACACTTTGTGCAATGGTAGCAGCATATACTTTTTTTTTTTTTCTAAATTCACATAGAACATTCATCAAGACAGACCACATTTGGGGTCTTTAAGCCCACCTTAAAGCATTTAAGCATGGATACCAGTCAACCAATGCTTTGGGCCTATACTGGAATAATACTGCAGGAGAGCTAGATAATTCAATTTCTTAGTGATTGAACAATTTAAAAATAGAATAGGACTTATAATAAGTCTGGAGAGACATGTGGAAATATTTCTAATAAATGCATATGTACAAAGTTTATTGAAGTGTGAAAAAAAGTGATAATGGCCGGATTCAGAGGAAAAATTTTAGTCCTCGATACATTTACTAGAACAGAATAAAGTTGCAAAGTCAGCCATCAAAATCTCTACTTTAGGAAACTATACAAAAAAATAACAAAAACAAACAAACAAAGAAAAACCCCTATAGCCCAAATCAACCAAAACAGAGAAGCAAATTTAGAAATCAAACAAAATTGAACATAAACTAACAAAAGCCAATAGAGAAACTCAAGAAAGCCAAATTAGGACCTTTAAAAAGATCAGCTAAAAACTGACAAGTTTCATAACAGGAAAATTAAAGAAAACGAGAGAGAGGAGAAAACTGAAATAGCAGAAGTAGAAAAGAGCCGTTTAACTCACAGATTTCAAAACAGTCTAATAAAGGAAAATAATGAAGAGCATTTCACCACACATTTGATAAACTTGATGTATGTAGATCATTTTAAATATATACAAAAAGATATTCCTTATAGGCATATATCTAAAGAAAGGCATCCATGGAGAATGCAAAGGTCTTCCAGAACATAAATTGCTTCATCCAGATGAATTTGTTGATGACTCCCCATCAAGCTCAATGAATGAAGTACTTGATTCTTTGCAATGTCTTCTATAGAGTAGTCCAGATCAGTCCAACCCCAAAACAAAGACATGGAAAAGCAAAACAACTATAGAAATATTTTCATGAATATGATTTCTAAACTTCTTCAAAATGTGGTATGAAGCAGGAAAATGGGTAAAATGGAGAGAGGACTTTAATTGGGAAAGGTCAATATAGGAAGAGAGAGAAGGAAGAGGGCAAAACAACACTAAGGATGCTTTGTAAAGCATCCTTCAAGTATTCAAAGAAATACACAACACACACACACACACTCACATGCATGCACACACATGCGTACACACACACACACACACACACACACACACACACACACACACACACATACTGCTCCCCACAATAGCCACAGACCACCTAACAAAAATCCTCCAGGCATGAAAAATGACCTTTTAAACTGTTTGTTGGTCTGGGGAATCCAAGAGACTATTAAACAATGTTGGCTACTGCTCTTGTCCCTGGTTGCCTCCCACTGGTTGAAGATAAGTCCCTATTGCTGAAGAAACACCCATGTCAGACACAGGTCCCTCAGGATGAGAGCTGGATCTTGCTTGAAAGCCTCCTTCCTGAGGAACAGCTTTCATAATACCAGAAAGTATTATGGAAATACTTTCAGGGGAAAGATAAAAAGTTCTCCTATTTATTAATAGCTATTAAGCTTCCTGTCTTAGTTAGGGTTTCCATTGCTGTGAAGAGACACCATGACCACTGCAACTCTTATAAAGGACAACATTTAATTGGGGTTTGCTTATAGGTTCAGAGGTTCAGCCCATTATCATCATGGCGAGAAACATGGCAGTGTCCAGGCAGGCATGCTGCTGGAGGATCTGAGAGTTCTACCTCTTGCCTGGAAGGCTCCCATGTGGTGAGGAGAAGGGTCTCATTGCCCACCTCCACAATGAAGCACTTCTTCCAGAAGACCACACCTCCTAATGGTGCCACTCCCTGGGCCAAGCATATTGAAACCACCACACTTTTCCTATCATGACAGTGACCAGTCCTGAAAGATACTCCTATAGGTGCAATGTGGCACTCATAACGTGGTTACCCAACTCCACTTGTACTTAAGGCAGAGTCAGCAGGAGGAAATCCTTGTCTGGTACACAACTACCATGAGCCAGTTAGGTCACGAATCTTACCTAACTGCTTTGAAATACTCTTAGCCACAGATAAATGTAGTTCTCAATCCGTACCAAAGAATGTTTTCTTTGCAGCAGATGAAGACCATTGTGTTAAACTACAACTGGTCAAGATACAGAGAACTAATTACAAGGTTTCTAGACCTGATGAATAAAGCTATAATACAACCCATCCCCCTAAGGCTCAGGAATGATTATGGAAGGGGGGGTGGATGGCTTTGAAGAGCTAAAGGATTGAGAAGTCGGCTATTTCATTGGGTTTTCTAGAAACGACAAGGAAGCTACACCCATGATATTGAATAACAGACCACATAAGCAAGACCTATACAACGAAGGCACCAACAGCAATGTTAACATGGAAAGTTTCTCAGGGTTTCATGCCTAGACAAAGTGTAAGTTCTTGGAATCAAGTACATACAAGCAACATTAGAAAGAAATCAGCAGGTTACATTTGTGCATTTAGATATATAATACAAATAAAGAGAAGCCATGCATTTGAGGAGAAATAAAGGGGAAAGGGGCTAGAGAGAAAGTGCACAGTAGAGGTTGAAGGGATGGCAAGGCAGGGATGAAATTATATTAAAAATTAAACAAAATAAAATAAGGCAATATCAACTTAATGATATATGAGAGTTTTTAATCTATGATTAAATTCAATTAATTTTCAGCATACAAGGTCAGCTTAATACTTGAAATCAATTATTGTAACTACGATTTTGCTACAATTTGCCTATTGTTCTTACCTTTAAAGAATTGATTACAGCTTACATCTGTTATCAAAATGAATACTTGCATCCTTCTGATAGAAACATCCACACACAACCCCAAGAACGATGTGGTAAACTACCGTTTCATTAGATTACTTTGTAGAATTGACACTACACAGAGATAGATGAAAGAGTTATCACTTTTTCATTGAATAAATATGGACGATAGAAAAAGAACAAAGAGAAGCAGAAACGTAGACTAGGCATGGAGCAGCCTTTGGAGGAAGCAAAGAACATGGTTTTCTACTGATTGAAACAGTGACAGCTCAAGAGGCCCATTCATTGCATTGTTTTATTTTTTCCTTTTTTAAAAATATCAATTTACTTTATGCGTATGGGTGTTTTGTCTGCATGTATGTCTATGCACCATATGAGGGACAGGAGTTACAGCTATTTCTGAGCTGCCATGTCAGTGTTGAGTATCAAACCCAGGTCCCCTGGAAGAGGAGCCAGTGCTTTTATCCCATGAGCCATTTTCCTGCTCTGTCTTTTCATCTTAAAAAAAAAAAAAAAAACAAACTCCGATTAATATTCATATTGCTTTTACTTAAAGGGAGGTGCCCATAACATTTCAGTTTCATAAGCAATAAAGACGTATAAAGAGTTTGAAACAGCACCTTGACATTAATGCTCCTAATTAAGCTCTTCATGGATAAACACTCAAATCACCTGTGATGGACTGACTCTGTTGTGATGTTAGACTAAGAAGGCCAAAGGTATTCTTAAACTGTTACACAGAATAAGCCTCAGTGACTAAAGGTCTGTGCAACCTTTAATTCATCCATGGCCTTATTAATGAGCATTCCAAATCAGATTTCAAAGATTTTTCCAAGGAAGAAATTACTTTAACTCCGGAAGACCCCATTTACTAAAAGCTGCAAGGGAATATCCCTGGAGAAATTAACACAGGTACAGACAAGGAATATCTTCTATCCCTTATCACCAACTGGAGCAAAACATTCAGCATACACGTTATAAACCCCAAATAATACAATAATACGAACATGATTCAGAGCTGGATACAAGAACAGGAAGCCAGGAAATAAATACTTGAAGAGACATTGGAGCTTCCACTGTCATTGGAACCCATCGTGTTCAGTCCATGGAGTAATCCTGATGCTGGTCAACCTGCTTCCCCTCCATCCAGCTTCATTTGATTGATGTCCCTACCCTTCTCCTTCCCTTCAGTGTAGACACTTCTATTATACGCACATGCCCAATGTTATTCCAAAGGACAAGGGTTCAATTCCCAGCCACTACATGGTAACTCCATTTGTAATTCCAGTTCTAGGGGATCTGACACTCTTTTCTGTCCTCCTTTGGGTACTGTACACAAATGGTGATACACATAATAAAAAAAATAGAAATCTAGAAAGTATTTGAAAGGAATGATCAGATTCTTGATGAACTTGGAATGGAGACAGGAGAGGTGAATAGAGGTCAAGAAAAGTCTAGGCTAAGGTTGATTTTAGAAGGGAAAAGGTACAGGAGGCGGAGGGAATAAAACACATGTGTAATGGAGGCATAGAGACAACTTCTTGCTTTGACAGGTGGCAGGCTACCAACACATTCCCACTGCTTACTATAGAAGGAACGACATAAACATTTCTTGTTCTATAATGAGCAAACATCTCTTGATCTTGAGATGTGTGGCTTTTCAGTCTTCTTATACTTTGTCCCAGGGAAAGACTAGAATGTTATTTGCTTCAATTAGAGAATCTGTCTTAGGAAGGAAGTGAAGAAATCAAGAACAAAATTAGAGCCCTGACTGAATATGATATGCCATTAACAAGGAGTCTATCCCTCGCCCATATAACTGTTCTGTACACAAATCTAGATAAGCTCTTGGTGGGCACCTGTCCTACAGCAGTCAAAACTACAGCTTCAACATCTCAGCTAAAACTACAGCTTCAAAATCCCAGCTAAACTATACCAGTGCCTGGCAAACACAGAAGTGGATGTTCACAGTCAGCTATTAGATGGAACACAGGGTTCCCAAGGGAGTAGCTAGAGAAAGTACCCAAGGAGCTGAAGGTTCCTATAGGTTGAAGAACAATATGAACTAACTAGTACCCCCAGAGCTCATGTCTCTAGCTCCATATATAGCAGAATATGGCCTAATTGGCCATCATTGGGAAGAGAGGCCCCTTGGTCATGCAAACTTTATATGCCCCAGTACAGGGGAACGCCAGGGCCAAGATGTGGGAGTGGGTGGGTAGGGGAGCAGGGCGGGGGATGGGGGAGGGCTTAGGGGACTTTCAGGATAACATTTGAAATGTAAATGAAGAAAATATCTAATAAAAATTGAAAAAAAATCAAAGATAAAAAAAATAAATTGGGAGGAAAAAAAAAAAGTCAGCTAAAAGCGAATGAACTCAGGTCACTGAAGAACAACAGTGCTCCAGATACTCATATGTGGTGTGATCTTAACAGCTTAGAATGAGCTGGAAAACCAGATGGGTAACCCACAGGTAAGAAAAAAAATGATACTATTTCTAACTGGTATAAATACTCCAAGGTAGAGAAAAAAATAGAAAGGAACCTAACTCATCTGGTACCCAAGCCAATGACACAACCAGAAGAAAACAACAACAACAACAACAACAACAAATCATTATTTCTGTATTATAAAGACACACAGAGTACCCACAGAATTCTGGAGACCCCGTAAAACAACACATAAAGAGAACTATGGTGTATGACCGAAGGGGATCTATACCAGGAATCCAAATTTGGTTTCACATCTGAAAAACATGATCAATTCAACAGACAATTACTTGACAAATTCCAATCCCAATACAGCTTCATGATAAAGTACACAACAAAATACAGACTTAAGGGGACAGACACACCCTAAGAAAGGCCCATCAAGAAAAGCCTTTGGCTCAACTGCATTGCATGCCGAATGGTTAGGACGCATTCCCTCTCAGGGGCAAAACACCATGAAGGAGTTCACTGTTGCCACACTCAAGCAACACTGAGTTCTACCACAGAAACTGGACAAAAATAAACAAACAAAAGGCATTCCATTAGAAAACATGGGTGAGAAATCTTTATCCTCAAATGTGACTTTGTCCTTAAAGCAATCCTAATGTATCTGCTAATAATTGGAATGAGTTAGTAAAGTGACAGGTTCCAAGAATAAAACATCAGATGTACAACCCAGAGCATCCCAGCTGGATCTGACCCAGTGACAGTACCAGAAGATGCAAGGTTCGCCTGACCCTCAACTCCTCCTTCACTGAATCCTTACCACCTCTGTGGGACATGGCCATGCCAGGGGCTAGCCCCCTGGCAGGAAAAGTTGGGTAAATTTCCAGTACCAGGCATGATTTCCTGGTACTGGAAATCCTGGTATCATTTTTTTTCTTACAAGGGAGGGAAATGACTGATGATAGTTCTACCATGACAGCAATGACCAGCATGGCAACAGATCCCCTAAGGGGACAATAGTGGTATTCATATCTTGTAGCAATCAACAGATATCTAATTGGACTTGAGTCCACTCAACAGGAAGGAAATCATGCCTGGTACTGGAAATTTACCCAACTTTTCCTGCCAGGGGGCTAGCCCCTGGCATGGCCATGTCCCACAGAGGCAGTAAGGATTCAGTGAAGGAGTTGAGGGTCAGGCGAACCTTGCAACCTGACTGACTGGCAGTCAGAGTGCTTGCTTGCTTGTCTTCCTTCCTTCTTTCCTTCCTTCTTTCCTTCCTTCTTTCCTTCCTTCTTTCCTTCCTTCCTTCCTTCCTTCCTTCCTTCCTTCCTTCCTTCCTTCCTTCCTCCCTCCCTCCCTCCCTCCCTCCCTGCCTCCCCCCTCCCTCGCTTCCTTCCCTCCTTTCTCTCTCTCTCTCTCTCTCTCTCTGCCTGTCTTATTCATCCATGCATTCATTTGTTCACCCATTTATTCACTTTGCAGCCTGAGCACAGCCCCCTCCCTCCCTCCTCCCAGCTGTATCTTCACACCCCTCTTATCCTCAGAGAAGGGGAGGCCCCCACCATGTGTACCAAAATAGGCTGCCTCCTGTAGCTGAGCTGAACTTCAAGTGGAGGGAGAGGGACACCAACCCTCTCACAAAATCTTCAACTCCTAATTTGTCCTACCTACAACTAGATCAGGGGTAAAGATGGAACAGAGATCGTGGGAAAGGCTAACCAATGACTGGTCCATTGAGGCCCATCCAATGGAAGAGTTAATCACTGACATTATTAATGATATGCTTGCAGACAGGAGCCTAACTTCTTTATTTATATAGAACACAGGGATAGATTGATGTCCTTCCAAAACATAGATCATATCATTTTTTGGCCCTGGGCACATGTTTTAACTTCCTTTTGGTTATAATTTTAGGCATCATTGATAAACAGTGACGGAATAGAGTTATCTTTTACAATCATTTTCCCTCATCAACCCCATAACCCAACATTTAATAATCTTGCAATTTCAACAGCACTAGACAGACAGAAAATCTCCAAGCCAGCCTAGGCAGATTGTTATGTCTCAAACAGTATATTATCAACTTTTAAGGGTCAGAGTGCTACTTGTTATTAGGCCTGGAACAGTTTTCAGGCTAAAGCTGCTATAGTTATCATTCAATTTCTGGTATAATACAATGTTTACATTTTATATTTTTGTAGAATTTATTTCTATAACTAATCATGGTATTCTTTTGTTATTTAGTCATTGGACACCACAGTGGTCAGTGTGAGCTAACTTTTCTAAGAAAGGGAGGTCATTTATCCACACTATTCTTTATCTATCAATATAAGGACCTGTGTAGATCAGAGATAACTCCTAACAATCTAAGTTTGCTGCTGTATCTTCTCCTTGATGAACATGCCATATGAGGGCCCCCAATCCTATAGTCCACATAATCTCTTGACTGTAGTAGGAAGAAACGTTTTTATTGATTATTTTATTTATTTACATTTCAAATGTTGCCCCCCCCCACTGGTCCCTTCTCCATGAGCCCTCCAACCCCATTCTCCCTCCCCTTTACCTCTAAAAGGGTGTTCCCCCATTCACCCACCAACTCCTACCTCATCCCTCTAGTATCCCCCTTCTCTGGGGATCCCACAACATATGTAGCAGAGCACTACCTTGACTGGCCTCAGTGTGAAGAGATGCACTTGGTCCTGAGGAAGAGATTTTTAATGTGATTTGCTGCCAACTTCTCTAGCCCACCAAATCTTGTTTATCTTTTAAAGCTTACTTTGTTCCAATTATCTGATTCCTGAGTGACTACAGGGACAGATGTTCCAAGAGTATCTAGGTAACAAAGTCTCACAAGGGGATCTCTGCTGTCTTTATTTGAGTCACAACCTCTAGGGCATAAGGAAGACCTTTCTAGCCATGTCAAATAAGGATATCTCCCAAAAGCGGGAGGGTAGTATGCTCAGGACATTGCTGGGGAAGCTTAGAAGTAATTCTCCTGGGAGAAGGCATAAATGAATCATAAGGAATTTCCCATCAACCCCATTTCCCCAAGTTGTAGAAACACTAAAAGACCTGTAAGCACACAATACATGGAGATCAAGACCAGAAGTAGAAGACAGCGTGATGGTGACTGCATCACATAGCTCAGCCCTGCTGGGGCTTTGTCAAGTGGCTGTGCTGGCTTTATGGCTTTCTCTGTTCCCAGTAGATATGGCTATCCTGTCTGCCCCTTTTTATTGTTAACTTAAGGGTCTGTAGATCTACTCGTGAGGCACATAGAGCACTTCTCGGGCTTCAGATGCTGACTGGAAGGACAGGAACCAAAACAAGCACAACTCCCAGGCTTATTCCCAAATTCATTACATATAGACCAAAAATCCTGTCCTGAGACAAAAGAAGTGAGAGATCCTAAGAATCTAGTTGCACAACTGAGCTGAACTAATGGCTAAAAATTTTTGATGTAAAATGGCATGTTTATGGCTAACTCAGAATCGTTCTACAGGCCTTGGGGTGGGAACTAACTTGTGCCCAGGTCAGCTTAGAAGCATTGTATGGAAGCAGAATGACACAAATCCATTAAAATTGTGATTGACAGGAAACGATTAATCAATTTGATTACCCATAAATAAGACTATTTCTTCCAAAGAATTTACTGTAGTCCCTAAATTTTTATCAACTTTTTTTTTCTTGAGTGATAAGTGCCAGGGACACATTTTTGAAAGCTGATTAACACGTTCTGAAGTATGTTCAGCAGGACTGTGGAATCGGTGCTGTGGCAGAGGCCATGACTGACTCCAAAATTCCAGTTAAGCCAGTGATTTCTCATACAAAGGCAGCAACGTGTCTTTTGAGTCTTCTAGCTCTTGAGGTTATAGATCTTAGAGGAGAGCTGTCTACCTCCACTTTACCAAACCAGCATAATCCCTAACTGCATTTTAAACATCTATCCTTCTACTCACGGGTAAGTGTAGCTCCTGCTTCATCGTCGAAGGTTCTCTTTGTTGCAAAACATAAGGGAAAACCACAATGAGTCAACATGCAGAGAGAAAGGCTTTATAAAGTGCTTAGAACTCACGGTTATATCTACAACACCGCTCCTGAAGCCAAGGCTCAGGGAACATCATGGAAAAGGGGCAGAATGATTCCAAGAGCCAGAGAACTAGGAGATTTGGCTGTGAAATTGTATTAGAGAACAACAGGGAAGCTTCATTCTTTACCTCAACAGTGTGNAAACATTTAAAGTTAAAGAAAGAGAGCTATGAATTTAAAAGGGAGTGATAATGGTACATTCAGGAGTTGCAGGCAGAAAGGAGAAGGAGGAAATGGTATAATCATATTTTATTTTAAAACAATAAAAAGTGTGTTTTTAAAAATTAAAACACTCTACTAAATATTTTATGGATAGGTAAAAGATAAGATCAAAGGCTCTAAGCATAAAGTAGCAAAAATGTGTTAATACAGCAATGTTAATTTCCTCATTAGATCACTACACAGTATACAGATTCATTAAACTATCATTCTGCATCTTATAAATATGTACATTTATGTGTTAATAAAAATTTTAAATGCTTATTGTGGCAGGAAATGCTAACAACCCTAATTTATTTGATCATTATATATTGTAAATATGTATAAATTACTGTACCCCACAAGTGTGCACACTTAAGCTACAAACATAATGTTTGAACAGGTTCATATGCTAATCTTAATGTGAATATTATAATATATATATGTATGTGTGTGTGTATATATATATATATATATATATATATATATATATATATATATATGTCCCATAGGGTACTATAAATATGCACAATTTAATGTGCCAACTATAAAAATGAAAATATTATCAAACTCAGAAATATTACTATGAATAAATTAAAGGAGCTCAAAATATATACTTTGAAAAGCACCAAAAACACTATTTAGAAAAATAAAGAAGATATTAAATGTGAAGACACACAATATTTATTAATCAGTACATTCAACTTTGTAAAACATGTTGCTCAAATGTTTTACACATTTAATACAATCCTAAAATGTCCAGCTGCTCTTTGTAGCAGCAAACAAGTTGATCCTAATATTCCTGGGGAACTCCTTGGGACTGCCGAAACCCTGGAAGTGCTTGGGATGCAAAAGCTACCATGACAAAATAAACAAAGCTGTGAATGGTTTCACAGTGAAAAGTTTCTATGAAGCAACAGCAATCAAGAGAGTGGTACTGGAGCAGCAGAGAGATAACAGGCAGGACTGGCCCTGTACAGATGGACCTACCTGTAGACCTCAAGGGCTACTATCTGGCAATGGTGTAAAACCAGCCAATAGAATGAGGGGTTTTTATAAAATGCTGCTGGGAAAGCCTGTGGCTGCAGTGAAAGAATGAAATTTGCACACTTATTTCACATTGTATATGAAGAACATGTAAATCTTACAAAACGTACAGGGACGAATGTATATAAGTCTGAATTTTGTGATATTCTGTGATGGATTTTTAGATATGGTATCAATAGTACCAACAACAGAGAAGAAATGTATAAATTAGATTTCATAAAATTGAAATGCCCATTGCCCAAAAGGCATTATGAAGAACAAGACTATGCTGAGAAAGGAAGAAAACATCTTGATCAATCTGATTGAAGACATGCATCTAGAATAGCTGATGCATTATATAACCCAATGTAAAAAATAGCCCAATAAAATATAGACAACACAATATACAGTTTACCAAGTATATATGCACATAACAAGCAGGGTTATGAACACAAGTGGGTATCATACATCTCCTGGATAATACAAATAAAAGCTACAATGAGATGTCACTTCATACTATATCGAATGTGAAGGATGGAAGAATTTTGCCACGTTCATAACACGGAGCTGAGGAGAGACCGGAATATTAACACTGCACACAGCAATGGAAAAGCATACTTGGAAGACTCCATCAACATTTTAAAATGATTAAACACAGCAAACCATGTAACAGAACAGTTCTACTTCTGAAGATATATACTTCAAAACCTGAAAGTATATGTCTACACAAAAATGTGTGTTTGCACGATTACAGTAGTAATATTCACAACAGCCATGTGGTGGAAACAGCTCACATGCTACTGACGAGAGGCAGAACTCACTGGGGTATGCCTGTAAAACAAGTACTAGAACATATTGTGCGGGTCAACTTTGAAATAATATTGTTGTGCTCGCTTCTGCAGCACATGTACTAAAATTGAAATATTATTATATAAATATGAAGCTCGGAAAGACCTCCAGACTCAGAAATTAGATTGGTAATTGATTTTGAGGAGGGAGGAGATTAATGGGTGACAGGCAATAGGCATGGGTTGATGCAAATGCTCTCAAACTATAACGATGGTGGCACACATCTGCCATTCTGCAACTTTACTGAAGTGCATTAGCTGGATGAGCCAAAAGGTATGCAAGTTACCTATCAGTCAGACTATTCTAGCAAAGAATGTCAGGGAGCTAAGTGCAAGGGGCTAAGTGCAGATAGTCATTAGTAGGACCCAGGGTGTGAGATGGTGGGCATAGCATTCAATCATACAGATGTAGAAGGCACTGTAGGCAAGTTTAAAAGTTGGAAAAGCGTGCGAGACGCCAGTGCCCTACCTCAATGAAAAACTGGGACAATGTTTCAGATTTCCTAAAATCAAATCAGACTAAGCATTATCAAGACCTATAACAGCAGACACAACACAGCAGTCAGAATCAGCATTATTTAGAAATAATCCTAAATTGTGATTTCAAACTAAGATCTTTTAATTAATATAAGAAACATGTATTGGCTTGTATTGAAAACACTTCTTGTCGGGCCTTTGAAATGTTGAAAAGGGAAAGTGAATATGTGATTTATAGCAGAACTTAACTATTGAAGGAAATTTAATTAAATTTGAAAATGAGATTATTTAAAAATTTAATCCAATAAGCTTGAGTTAATCATCAATTAATAACCAGACTATAGTGCTACTTATTTTCATTTTACTGCATGTATGAAGAACATATTGATATTTATAGGTTTTACTTAATTTTGAAAAGGAGATTTTAAATACTTAAACTTTATTGAATATATCAATATAACTTTATTGAAATTCATAATCTAAATGAAATATACTCTATTTTTTTAAATGAAAAATGTCCCACTCAGACTTTCCTAAAAAACCTTTACATAACTCCTTTTAAACAATACATTGATGCTTTTAAATACAGAAAGTGAGCACAGAGGAGTCCGTGTCATTCCCTGACGAAACACGTTGGAGTGTTGAAGTACCAAGCGACACTCCAGCAGTGAGGACATGGCAGTAACGAGAGTACAAGGTCTTGTCCTGAGAGTGTCCACACTGGTGGGACACATAATCATCAGCACGTGTCACATATTAGGTAGTTTTTCTAAACATATGTCTTTATATCACACATAGACACGGATGGCAGGATAGCAATGTGACTTAGGATACAGATTTGTAAGCCAGGGCAGTTGAGTTTAATTTCTAACACCCACAGATAAAACTGAGTTATTTCCATGACTGACTCAGCCTCCTGGGCTTCAAGTTTATCAGTTTGTAAGCTGAGGATGAGGACGACAGAAGTC
This sequence comes from Mus minutoides, assembly GCA_902729485.2. Taxonomy (NCBI): domain Eukaryota; kingdom Metazoa; phylum Chordata; class Mammalia; order Rodentia; family Muridae; genus Mus; species Mus minutoides. The sequence continues at coordinate 456,439 of LR749610.1, forward strand.
TACGACGGAGTTACAAAGTTAACAAGACTATTATCTGTAATGCACTTCAAAGAATGCCTGATGCCCAGAAAACATGATGGCTATTGTGTTTCAGAAAGTGTCAGGTAATAAGTGCTTCGATGGGAAATATAGTAGGTGGGCTGAGATGTGGAGTGAGAGAAGGAAGAATTTCAATAGTGTCCTCAGTATCCATCTTCCTTATCCAAAAGCCAAGTGACAGGAATGGTGGTCAGTATATTACAGAGGTTGGTACGGCAAGGAGAGGGAAAGACCCCAAGGCTAGAACAACCAGGCTAAATGTGAAGAAAGATCATGGAGACTTACAGCCTTTGGTTTGTTCAAAAATGTAATAGGAAAAAAAAAGATGGCATGATTAGAAGAAACACAACATGATCTTATTTATAATCTTTAGAGGTATCTATCTGTTAAGTGGCTCATCTGATAATGACCATAAGAAGTCCAGAGAGACAGCAATTACAGAATAGTTTTTATACCCTGCCCCCTTATGAATGAGATATAGCGGCAACTTGGACAAGGATGGCAACCAAGAGTACTAGGAAACAGATGGATTCAGTACAACTCTGCAGGAAAACCCGATGGTGTGTGCAGTAGGAAAGATAGAGAGCCTTACAAGCAGGCTATGTGTGTTTTCTTCAGCTAAGATCTGATGCTGGATACAGAGGTAGGTTTAGATAGATGGTCTATCTTAACCAAGGCTGGAGTTTTGTTATGCGGCTCTTATAGGGAGAAGGTGCTATGAATGTGTACACAAGGGGAATTATCACCATGAATCACAGTGCTCAAGCAGAGAGGTCAATAGCATGGTCGCCCTATGGGGAGAAATCATTTTTAAAAAAAATAGAGTGTTCAGATTCTAGATGCCTTGAGCTAGAAACTCTGGAGTCACAGGTCAGGTGACAGCAGTATTAATTGGGAGCTTATAGGAAATACAGTCTTAGGCTCCACAGTAGCCCTGAGCAGGAATAGAAACCTCCTGTACCACAAAGTGTGGGATAGGTCTAGGTTAGTTCCAGAGTACTGGAGCCTCAGTAGGAACAGCAAAGGCGGGAAGGTCAAGGACCTGGGAGACTGGAAGGATGACATACTATCTACATGGATACCAAAGCTGTCACAGTGATGACTACAGTGGAGGAGAAATGCTGAGAAAGGTCCACGGAATGAGGAAGGTCCTCCAGGAGAAAAGCAGAGAATTCAACCAGGGCACATCTGTATATGCTGCCAAGGGGCTGAGGTCTCCTCTTAAAAGGCATGACAAGAATACAACTTCTGTCTAGAAGCAGAAATAGCAGTCAAGAGATAAGTGAGATGTTTGAGTGAGAAGAGCTACCACCTGAGAAAGCTTCTGGAAGAACAAGGGCCTCAGGGGCAGCCAGTGTGGGTTACAGAGTGTAACACTAACACACCATCCGACCCACAGCTGTCAAGGAACCAAACACACTCTAGGGAGCAGGTTTTATTTCTCAGGCTTCTCTTCACAACGCAAACATGCTTTGCAAAAACCTGAACCTCTGAGCAGGAAATGCTTTTGAAAGCACCCAGTTTACGTAAATCATTTTCGCATATGTAGTGATTTACGTAAGCAGTTTCAAGCACTCTTAGGTTACTCGGTGATGGCACATTCTGTATATAAGGCCTTTAAAACCTTTTATTTAATAAGTTCATATCTAGGATGTTAAAACCACCAAATTACTGAAAGCTGGGTGTGGTGGGGTATTACTGTAATCCCAACACTCAGGGAGCTGAGGCAGATGGGTGAGAGGTTTGAGACCAGGTTGAGCTTTAAAGAGAGACCCTGCCTCAACAAAAATACAACAAACAAACAGAATAGTCTTGAGAATGTCCAGAGAAAACAGGTGTTCTTTCACAGCCTCTTTACAAATAAGTAAACAGAAGTACAAGAGTCTGGTTAAGTTCCACAAGGTCCCAAACAGGACAGGAACAGATTCTGGATCCCAAACTAGGCCATCATTCTACAGTGGGACCTGAGATCTATGCTGTTTCCCACTAGCCACAACATTCAACCCAGTATTTTAAAGATATAAAGGATGCTTAAGAACAAATGACAAACAAGTACCCCTCCCCCTCTTTTGTCACTCAAAGACTCGTGGGCATAAGGAACGTTAGGCATTATGTGTTTGCTCCTAAGGTACAAAGAAGTCAGCCTCGCCATACACAGAAGAAATTGGTCCTGTTTTTTTTGTTTTGTTTTTGTTTTGTTTTGTTGTTTTGTTTTTTTGCCTTAGAAAAGAGTGCAACATCCTGACTCTAACTGATCCCACCTGACACCTGACCCACCTGACTTGAGGCTACACTGCTGCAGTCAATGCCATGTTCCTGTTGCAGTGAGTCTATGACTGTCCCTCCTGGGATCTGAAGTTTAAAACCCACCATGTTGCAGGGCATGCCCCCTTTCTCTGTTTTCTTTTATGTTCTAGATGTTTCCTATCCTGAATTGATCATCACATTCATTAGATGAAGTCTAAAGTCAACCAACTTTTGTGTGGCTCCAGATCCTTTCTTGTCTTGGAGGATCAACAGTATCAAAGGATGTCTGAAGGCAGCATCCTTGGTGAGAACAGAAAATTCCAGTGTGGTGTGTCCTTAGGGACAAGTACCCAGGAGGTTAATGGCTAAGGGTCTCAGTATCAGGAGAGAGACAGCAGAAGTTCTGGCCAAATACAAATGAAGGACTTTAAATACCACCAGGACTTACAAATCACTTCTGCTTGTGCTATTAGCCGGCCACTACATGAACATGTACAGTCAACGAACTCAGTAAGAACTCAGTGGCTCCTATGTTGGATATTAAGTGTCTCCTGGGCTGAGAACTGATGTCTATCAAAAGAAACCAATGAGAGTAATGACCTACTCACACAGAGGTGGCTTGTGCCTATATCATAGCCCAAAAGTCTGTGCAAGAGCTTTAATTTTACAGTGGAGGATACATTATAAACCCCAGAATTTCTTCAATTAAAAAAAAGTCCAAGAAGGTGAGAGACTCCCAGGACTCAAAGGGAGGAACCTTAGATGAAATGCCCTACAGTGGGGAGAAGGAATTTGTGGGGTCTATCTCCAGTAAAAAGACAGGGCATCAAGTGAAGGGATGGGGTTGCCATCCCACAGTCAAAATCTCTGACCCAGAACTGTTCCTGTCTAAAAGAACTGCAGGGACAAAAATGAAGAAGAGATGAGGGAAAGGAGGTCCAGTGACTGGCCCAAATTGGGATCCATCACAAAGGGAGGCTCCAAGGCCTGATACTATTACTCATGCTATGGTGTGCTTACAGACAGGAACCTAACATGGCAGCTCTCCAAGAAGTCCAACAAGCAGCTGAATGAGACAAATGCAGATATTTACACCCAACCGATGGTCTGAAATCTGGGACCCCTGTGGTTGAACTAGGGAAAGGCTGAAAGAAGCTGAGGAGGAGGGTGACACCATAGGAAGACCAGCAATCTCAACTAACCCTCCAAGATCTTACAGACACTGAGCCACCAACCAGGCAGCATACCTGAGCTAGTCTGAGGTCCCTGACACATGCACAGCAGAGGACTGCCTGATCTGGCCTCAGTGAAAGAAGAGGCACCTAACCCTCGAAAGACTTGAGGTGCCAGGGAGTGGGAAGGCTTAGGGGGAACAGAGGTGGGGTGGGGGTGGGGAGTGGGATGAGAGGACATCCTCTTGGAGATAGGGGTTGTGGGGGAGGAGGAATGGGATGAGGAACTGTTGGAGGGCAGATCAGGAGGGGGAAAGAAAAGCAAAGTAAAAAAAAAAAATTCCAACCTAGCTACCAGAGAAATCAGTAAAGAGAATCTGACACATTCACCATTACAGGGCATGTGTGCATGGCACAGCCTACTTAGGAATGCTGCTAACAGACCCCTCACTACTCTGACACTGCACTTCTCAACATTTGATTAAAATTTATGAGCACAGTATATGCTTTAAAGTCCCTCAAGTCTGCCTTCCTGGCAGTAAACAGAGTCTTCTAGCATATTAGCAGTGAGCTGAGGTCTTTGGGGTCATTCAAGTTCCGGTCTGACGCCCAGCCTCTCAGCCTACCTGCCAGGTAACTGAAGTGAGGGCTCCCTGAACCTCCAAACCTCTAGCTCTGCACCTGACGCACTGGGACAATGCATATCTATCAATCTTTGCTAATTTTTCATCCCCCAAAGGAGCATTTTTAGTCCTGCCAGCGACACTACACTTTGGTGCCAAAAGATGTTATGAACCTCATTTTGCCCTTCATATCTATATTTAATACATGAAGTATAAACTTTGTTTACCACTCCCTCTGGATCTATGTTTGCCCATCTGCATGTGACCCTGCTCCCACTAAGGAGGTCGAGGAGAATGGCTTCCATCTTTAGGGGACAGTGAACATCAGGCACAGTAAAGCTGGTTCACTTTTTGTTTTCCTCATGGAACTGACTCGTGTGGTTTATACACATGCTAAATGTCCCTCTAGGTCCCATGTATTAATGGCTTGGTCCCTGTCAACTTTATTAGGAGGTGGTGGGAACTTTGTCAGGGTCAAGTGAGAAGTGATAGCTGATTAGAACTGTGCCCTTGAAGATGACTTTGGGACCAGAGCATTTTCTTCCTCTTTTTCCCTATCTGCTTCCTGGTTGCCTGGTGTTTAGTGGCATATTACTCTGGGCCACTGCCCTGAAGAAACCAGGCCAACTGTCCAGGGACTGCAACCTTCAAACTGAGAGACAAAATATACCTTTTCCTATTCACTCTCATCAAGCCATATTCACTACAGTAACGGAAAGCTGAATGAAGCTCATTAGAAGGGTTACATCATATTACAATCCTGCAGCGGCCTAAGTATGATGCAACTGTGCAAAACAGCACACTGATTAGCAAAAGTTAATCACTGTACTAAGCATACTTCTCCAGAGTACCTAAGAAGAGCTTCCACCAGGCAGGACTGACCTACCAAGTCACGACCTTCATGTAACAATTTAGTAAGCCAGAGACCACTAGCAAACAGGTGCTCAGGGTCTGAGGTAAGTCACTTAGCAATACTTCTGTGTCAGCTTTTTTAAGGTCACAAGAAGGGGAGAAGCCCCCAAGGGGAAAGTCTCACTGCTGCTGTCCCAAGTTCAGAAACAGGTCTTAACACAAATCAAGACAACTCTAAATTGAATGGAAGACAGTATCAAACTCTTTGATAGCTTTTTCTAGCCTCCTTAGAAAAGTGGCTATCATTGAGTTTGTAGCTTTCTTAGGAAGAGAAGGCAGATATAGATCTGTATTTCAATTTAATTAGATATGACATTGTGATTAAGAAAGGTTCTTAAAAGTTATCGAACAGCATTAACCACTGACTCTCTGGTCTTCCTATTGTTCTGATTTTGCATCAAGTGTTCTAGTTGAGGATGGGCAGAGACGTATCAGAAGAGCCATCATCCCTACACTCAAGCAGTTGAACTGGGATTACTTAAACTGAAGTCTATCATGACTTACCAAATTTTTTAAAAATGCAAACAAACAAGCAAACCAAAACAACAACCAAAATACAAAATGCCCAATATGATTGGATGTTTCAGGAAACTGAAACTCCACAGACAATATACTCATTGAATGCCAGCTTCACACTAGCTCATATGCTGGCTGGGTCCAGAAGACATACATCTTCCTCTGTTCTCACTTTATTTGCATACAGTATGATGCAAAGGTAAAATATGACTTTTACCTTTTTAGGGTAGTATCTGGACAACCAGTAACAGCCACAAGGCTCATAAAATATATGATGCAAGTTGTGATCATTTTTCTAGCAAAATGCCAACTAGTATTAAGATACTTTACTTCCTGAGACATCCATGTCAGGTTTGGGCCAGTTACCTATGAGTCCATAACAGTGTTCTTCCCAAATAAAATAGCCCATGGCTGTGCTCAAAACAAATACCAGGAGAAAACCCTGATTCTTACCAAGAGGTGCTTAGAGAATAGCATGGGTAAGGTTTGGACCTTTTCTTCCTTTTGGATGGCTAGCTATTTAGAGTCCTCAACACTGTTCCTACACAGTCTCTTTTATTTTGACAGTTAAGTGCTGACACCTCTTCAAGGTTCTATAATAATTGAACATTGATTTATAAACAGCAGCCACGGTGAGCTGGGAGGTCCTAGTTCAAAGCTGGAGGCAGATTCAATTGTTATGACCTGCTTCTGGCTTCACAGAAAGCCTTCACAGGGTTAAAGGGAATGAGGCAGTGTCTTAGGTGTCTTTCTCAAGAGTGCTAGCCCCACTAAAGAGAGCTTTGTCCTCTTGACTAATCATATCCAAACTCTCCATCTCCTAAAGCATCATACTGGAGATTAGATATCAGCAAGTTGATTTTAGCAACTGGACATGTCTATACAATCCCACTGACTTTGTATATGCTGCCTTTGCAATCTAAGTTGTTCTCTAGATAGAGTCATATGCTTCTTAGCAGGCTTCAACTCAAACAGTCTGCTTGTAGATAAATGGCCCAAGTACTAATAGCATATCTGCTTTTGTCAACTATCAATGAGGAATACTAATAATATAAAGCTAGATAACGTGACCGTAGTTAAAAACTTTGCATTAAATAAAAGGCTCCTTAAAACTTCATGAATTTTCACTCAAATTTGTGCAAGTTCTAGGTACATTCTCGTTAAATGTTAATTTAATTCTCTTTATATGATTTGACCCATTTTCTTTAGTTTTTAGCATTTTTATGTGTATGATGACTATTTGCTTCATGTACAATTACCATATGCATGCAGTATCCACAGAGGTCAAAGGGGGGGGGGGTCTAATCCCATGGTTACTGGTGCTATAGAAGGCTCTAAACTGTCATGTAGGGGCTGAGAACTAAACTCAATTAATTCTGCAAAAGCCCCCAGTGCTTTTCACCATGAAGGCATCTCCCTGGCTCCTTATGTGTAATTTATTTTAAGAACATGTTTGGTTTGGGCTTTTTTTAAAAAACACATTTACTTAAGTATGGTACTGCATTCATGTCTATACCTCAGAATGTTTGCCTTTCCAGTGAAGACGATTCATTAATAACTGATCTGTCTCTTTGTCACTCTCTGTCTTTCTGTCTCTCTCTCTCTCTAAGTGTGTGGTACGTGTGCATGTGGGGGGGAGTTAGATCAAGGATCTCTCTCTCTCTCTCTCTCTCTCTCTCTCTCTCTCTCTCTCTCATGTGTGTGTGTGTGTGTGTGTGTGTGTGTGTGCGCGCATGTGTGGGGTTTAGATCAAAGATACCCAGGACTATATAGAAAACAGACTGAGTATTTGTTAAGACATCTTCAGGCTATACTGGTAAAGTACAGAAATCTGCAGCATTCAAAATATCTAGAATTTTAAGAAAGGAACATAGATGCAATTTCCTACCATATTCTGATCTATCTATCTTCAGTATGGAAAACATGCCCATCAAAAAGAAAGAAGCAGGCATCTAGTGGGCACAAATCTCCTACATGGCTTAGGATTCTGACTAACGTCCATATAAGCTTCTTGTATCTATCATCACTTGTACCAATGTCGGTGTCTTGTCAAACTTAACTGAACATTTATATTTAGTTCTAGAGATAATAACATTGGGAGGGAGGTCACTTACATGATTTAAACTGCAGGGATGTATAAAACCACTGCTTAACCCCCCCCCCCACACACACACACAATATGTATAATACCACATTCTGCTTGCAACAAATATCAAAAGAAAAGGCTTCCACAGATCAGGGGTCAGGGAATTTGCAGCATTATACGTTGATAAAGAAATATTCTAGCTTCTGTAGACTCCATATGGTCTCTTCTACAAGTTCTTTTCTCCCCCTTCAATTTAAGAATGCAAAAACTATTCTTAGCTTATGCACTTTTCAAAAGCAAGTAGTAGTTGAGATCTGGATAGTTTGTCTGCCCCTCAATTAGCTAGCTCAGCACACTGAAAATAAAATTTTCATTTCCTTAGTTTCTGCTATTTTTCAAAAAAAAAAAAAAGAAGAAGAAGAAGATGAAGAAGAAGAAGAAGATCCATAAGAAACACAAATCAAGACAAAAAACAAACCTGGTAAAAATCTCTTTTAAAAAGTAAAACCAGATTGAGAATGATGTGTAAATATTCTTATCTTCCAAAGATATCTGGACTGCTTCTTCCTATGGTTATTTAAGAATACTCTTGGATGATGAAGCTGTGGTTAAAACCTCAGGATGGCTTCTTTCCTCCAGAGGCTTCAGTGGGAATTCTAAAGAGGTTTTATTTTGGTGTGTGGGGGCAGGGGTAGAGCTCTTTTGAGATAAGTTCTCTCCTTATACTATATAGCACCGGCTAGCCCTAAATTCCATACATAGCCTAGTTTGGTCTCCTATCCCAGCCTCCAGAGTACTTAAGTATTAGACACACTCCTCCACACCCAGCCTGAGATTCTCAGTTCTGAGGCACCAGGAGCAGAACTTGCCCTGTGTGTTCACATCAAGAGCCAAGTCAGATTGCCTGTTACTGCTGATGTACTCTGGGAATTACAAGCACAGAAGGCTGGGTGTGAGTGCTGAGGACGTAAGGCCAGTAACCTACAACAGGCAGCTTTAAGAAAGGAAGAGACAAGGGTGACCCAGGGACATCCATATCCATCTGGGTATTCCTTTCTGCTTTGGGACTGTCACTAAAGCCTCCTTAGAACGGGTCCCCTCTGTCTTCTCTCTATAATTCCAGCAATGACTCCGGCTACACTGAGTTGTGAGCCCTGAAGCAAGAGCCAAGATGAAAGACAGAGGGACTCTGTCTGAAGTCTGTGCTTCGGCAGACTACATAGAAATTCTTCGTCCTGAACACAGGGCAGGGCTTCAAACAGCTGGACCAGGCCTGCCACACTTCTGGGAGGCCTCTTCCTGCCAAGCACAGAGGGAGGCTTCATATTCTCAAGACCTCAACAGCTTCCATTTCCACCACTGCTTCAAGACATTCTAAATTAACACACAGCTCTTCATTAACCCACATTAACTCACTAAATCAAGAAACTAATTACTTGCCAAGGATCCATTTTCTAGAAAATGCTAACCACTGTAACATCTGCATTTAACATAGATTCTCATTAGTGACTCTCTTCATAAGAACCCTACAGAGTGTATTTTTGATGCATTACGCCCCTCTAATAGACCTCCTTCTACCTGGTTGTTACATCTGTGCAGAGGCATTTGCCCACAGATCCTAACTGGGCTACACTAGTTGATCTGATTCTTGGCCTGGTAGAGGACACATAAGTCTGATAAGGAGCTCCATGAGGATCAAGCTGGTACCAGGTAAGGTTTCTTTTCACCAAGGAGCTTGATGCTGGTATAGCTTTCTACCTCTATCTACCCAAGATGAAGGAAACACACTATTGGCACTCAAAGAATACTTTCAAATGGAGCTCCACTAACCTAATCGCCAGCAGAAAGGGTATTTTCTAGTACATTTATTTACTAGGTATTGGGTGCATACCATGTTGTATGTGTGGACTTCAGAGGACACTTTATGGGAGTTGGTTATCTCCTACTACATCGGTCCCAAGAATAGAACTGTTTGGTGGTAAGTGCCTTTATCTCTGGGCCATCTCATGGGTAGCAGGAAAAAGTTTTTAGCACATACTATTGACTCCTAACTACAGTAATCTCTCTTGTTCTACAGACCACATGGGATCTTTCCAACATAGCATCTTCCTTCTTTTTCCTATCCAATCATCAGTTACCACATGCCAACCAAATACCTTCCACATTAAGATAAACCAATGACCTTGCTAGGGCTTAAAGACTAGGGATCTGGATAATAAAGGGAATGGTGAGTAAGAAAAGTAGCATTAGCTATCATAGGGTATTACAAAGATGGAGAGTCTTTAGGCAGGAAAAGAGAACAGTAATGCAGATGCTTGGTTCACAGAGACCTCTGCATTTCTAAGAATTTGTTTTTGAAATAGAATACTATTTTCATAATGGCTGAACAGTATGATATTGTTCTGTATAGCACATATTTAACCCTTTCATCTACCAAGAAACATCATTTTACCCCATGCCATAGTTAATGGGCTAGTGGGAACAGGGCTTGCAATACATCAGGTACAGTAAACAAATACTACAAGTTCTCTCCTGTGCAGAGAAGCTGCAAACATCTCCATGAACAAAGAATAGCAATAACTAAAGGCTGGGCAGGATACAGGTAGCCATGTCACAGGGAAATTGAAGTATACATAACAAAACGCAGATAAAAACACATATATTGTAGTGTTTCAGTCACTGTAACCCCGGGTTATTTACAGGAACTTTAATAACTAGAGGAAGTAGAATGCGCACACTACAGACAAAGCAGTGATAACAAGATGCAAACATTTATTTCTTTGATTGACAAGTACAGATTATATAACTGTGCTGAAAATGCCACACTGTATCACACAAATATGCACAACTATTCTGCTAATCAAACGTTAGAGAAAATATTTAATACATGGAAGTTTGAACCCCCTCAATTTTCTCATTATGTAATATCCATGTATTATCCCAACCCAATAAATGTGTATAATTATAAAAGCAACAATGGGAACACAGTCAGCACAGGAGTATAACAACATTAGTATCATCCACTCTCAGAAATAGAGCACACCAGAAATTCTATGGACACTGTTGGAATTGCTTTGTTTAGACCCTTCTCTGCTGAGCTAACATTATTTCACGTGTGTTTGTTTGTTTGTTCGTTTTTAAAAAGAATGCTTAATATGTCTAATAAGCATGATCCCATAGATTATTGGATACCAATTTTTATAACTTTATGAGAATCGTGATATTTACTCCCTCTGCTTCCTCCTTCTAACCTCTCCAATGTACTTGTTCTCATGAAAGAAAAAAAGTCCTTGAATTTAACGTTTCCTATAATTACTGACAGAAACACTATTTTCTGCTAACCACACTGGCTTTAATACTGTTTGGCCTGCTTTGTGGCTTTCAGATTAATACCCTGGGACTGCTACATGACTTTTAAAAGAGATTCTAAAGCTGTAATATAGACACCAAAAGCTCTGCAAAACCTTATTCTTAAATTGTGGGGTTTTTTTTGCTAGAATATCAAGCAGAATTTAGTAAACTAAACTAGCACATCTTGCTTGACACACAAAGTTTTCAGAAGACAACTTCTAGCAGAGTCCTGAAAGCACAGACATCAGACAGCAATCATCCAAGCATCTTTCACCTAAGCCCACATGGAATCAAAAATACTGCGAGTTTAAAGCATATGGTACATTTCTCTATAATATACTATGCAGATTTGTTACTGAGGCACACTGTGCTTCAACTAGACAAATGGTGGCCTGGGGTTGGAGCACGTATGTGCTGTCAGGAACTCTCAAGGACACAGCAAGAATGGAGTCTATGGCTATTCACAGTGTCTAGCTAGCTATAGCTTTGAAGCACATTGGATGTTGGAGTCTTTGGTCATGAGAGCAGAAGCCAAATAAAAATAAATTATTGCCTCAAATGGAAAATTAAACAAAACAAACAAACAAACAAACAAAAACATATCCCCCAGGGAAGGCAAGAGAAGAGTATCTTTGTCCCAAGTGATAACGTGACTTATTCTGGCTTCATTTCTCAGACTTGTCACCATCATCAATACAATGAGAAAAGTTTTAGTGGTATTGAAAAGGTATCTTCTTTGATCCCCCCTCTCTTTTCTAACATTAGAAAATGAAGGGGTAAGTAAAGGGGAGGGGAGAGAAGAAGAGAAGGAGGGACTGGGAGAAAAGAAGGGAGGAGAAGCTGCAATTAGGATGTCGAGCAAATAAATAACTTAATTAGTCAAAGAAAGGAAGGAAGGAGAAGGAATGGGAAGGGATGGAAGGAGAAGGAGGGGAAGGGAGAAGGGGGCAGGGAGGAAGGAAGGGAAGGGAAGGGAAGGGAAGGGAAGGGAAGGGAAGGGAAGGGAAGGGAAGGGAAGGGAAGGGAAGGGAGAAAAAAAGAAAAAACAAGAAAATGTGGCTTCTAGGAAGACTTAAATGAGGAAGAGCCACTTGGGGAAACAGATAAACCAGAACTTAATGAAAGTGTGTGTTTCTCCAAAGATGCCTCTGAATTTCTTTTCCTATATTGTTTCAGGAGCGAAGGCAAAACTAATTCAGAAAAAGAAAGTCTGGATGGCTTTGACATATGTACAAAGAAGTAAGAAGAGAAATAAAAAAATAAATCATAATAATATGTACAAACCAAGTTTCTGATGAAAGACTGATAGCTAAACTATATAAATAACTCTTAAATTTAATAAAACAAGGAATCTCTTACAAACCAAAAGGCAAAATGAATAGCTATTTTCCCCAAAATTAACAAATAGCTACTGTTCACTAAAGGGTGTTCAAAATCACTACTCATTAGAGGGCTACAAATTATAAACATAATATCATGCCACTTTCTTTTCTTTTTTAGAATGGTGGTCATATAATGTAAGTAAATGTATATAATTTATTATGTGTACTTTCATTTATAATCCTCTATTTATGTATGTGTGTGTATACATGGCTGCCAATGCTTTTTACCTGTATCCAGAGATACAAGTTAATATGAAAGTGTATCTACTTACACATAAAATATTGTCGTTCATATGTCATTCATATGATTAACAATATTGTTAGAGAACATCATGAATCTAGAAACCTCATATACTCTCAAACAGTGATCACTGCTACAGGAATATAACATGAAGCATATTTAGACATTGACCTGGTGGGGGGGGTGTACATGTTTACTCAGAGACTTTCGTACAAATATTCACAGAACCCTACTTATAATACCCCAACCAGTAAAGCATCTAAATATGCATCAACTGATGAACAGTTGGATAAAATGTTCTTAGAACACTCTTCCCCAATAAAAAGGAGCACACTGTAAGACATGCTACAAGAAAAACAAGTATTATGTTTAAGCTAAGTAAAAGAAGCCAGATATAAGAAATGATACAGTTATGCCTGGTGTCTATGGGAATTGGAGCCTGCGGATACCCATAGTCCGTGGATGCTCAATGGCCCTTTACATAAAAAGTCATAGCATTTGTATATTACCTATGCAACCTGTATATTTTAAATTATCTCTAGGTGGCTCTAAACACTTAATACAACACAAATGCATATGAACAGTGATGTTGTGTTGGTAAAGAATAATGATGAGAGAAAAAATGAACAAACTTCATTCTGATACAGTTTTGACAAATATTTATGACCCACGGTCAATAGAGAAACCTGTCGGGAATATAAATGCTTCAGAAAGGCAAGTCTGTCTCTATAGACTGTATCGTGGTGTGACTGCACCGACCCACAGCACTAAACCATCCAAAATCTGGTAGATTTTATTATACATAAATTATTCTTCATTAAAATTGTTTTTAAAATGAGCATTATACAATACTCATTTGTATATACTTTAGCCAAAACTTGTGCTGGAACTCTTGACAATTAAGTTTTATTTTTTTATTATTCCATACTTTTCACTAAGCATTAAATAATGGCCGGGAGATCAAAGTGCCTCTGACTTCAACACCACACTAAATTTCCATATCTCATTACTGCTTTTTCCAGCATCCCTGGGAATTTGGCAATGATAATGGTATCTATTAATCTGTGGGCATTTCTGAGCCAGGAGTGAAGAAGAGTTGTAACTGGCAAGGTGGGAAAGTTCAAGGACTATTGTTGCCCTTCCTGGATCTCAGGAGATGTTCATGAACTAGATTCTATCCTGCCAGGCACACAACCTAGTGGAGAAGCAGTTTGTGCTCTTTACTGGAGCAGAACCAAGCAGACCTCTGGACACCCAGTAGGTGCTTTATTAACTAATACAAGCTCTGGGATAGAACAGCAAGGCCTCATTCTCTGCCTAACAGTGAGCAAGTTTGTTAACATGCATTAAGGTTTTAATGGTTGACTGTTACAACATAAGGCAGATTTGTCTAAATTTGGTGTGTGCCCAAAAAGTATGTATTTTATTGCATGGAAAGGAACTGTTTTGTTTTAAAGTTTTCCTCCTCTAGTTTAATACCATTTTGCAGCATAGAAGCATTAAAAATAAAAGAATAAAATGCATGGGTACAGGTAAAGACACCACTTGGACCACAAAGACTTGAGACTGATACCTAGTACCTAAAAACAAAAAATAACACCAAATCTCCAGAAATACGGTATAGAAAATCTGTGAGCAAATTATAAACTCTCCCCAACCCCCACCCCAGAATCCAGCCCTGAATCAAAGAAAGGTATTCATTTTCTTAAAAACAAAAATGGCCCAGTGAAGCGGAACTATATGAGTTCGCTGACCAAGCCTTCATCAATACACTTTATACAAACACTGTATGTGGATAACCTCAGGGATTTCTCAAAGCTGGAAAGTAGACAGAGCTCACACTTCATAAGATCTGGACTTGCCCACTGGGAGGGTGGGAAGGTTGCTATGAACTGACTATGACATCAGGTTGCCCGCCATGGTTGGATGCTTATACCATTCGATTCTGAGTTGTTTTGCTGTAAAAACCACTGAAGATAGTTTTCAACTCTCATTCTTGAGACAAGAATATTAAAGCCATCTGCTCCAAACATTACTCTTGGTTGTTCGCTTGGAGGTATAGATCTATATAGGAATGAAGAGAAAACGGAGCTTGACTAATTTATTTGGAACTATAACAGTAAGCACCAAGGCTTTGCAAGTTGCTGAGTGCATGCTCAACTTTTTTTTTTTTAAAATTAGATATTTTCTTTATTTACATTTCAAATGCTATCCTGAAAGTTCCCTATACCCTCCCCCGCCCTGCTTCCCTACCCTCCCACTCTCATTTCTTGGCCCTGGCATTCCCCTGTAGTGGGACTATGACGTTTGTAAGACCAAGGGGCCTCTCTTCCCAGTGATGGCCGACTAGGCCATCTTCTGCTACATATGCATCTAGAGACACTTCTAAAGTGCAGACTTTTCTAACTTGAAAGGGACATTTTAAAGCTATGACTCATTCAAGAGCGTGAAAATGCTATATCTGTATTGTGTGAATCAGACCCTGGAAGCATACGTTTACAAAGTATTAAATTACCATCAACCACAGATTACAAATCCATTGATGAAATGCTTGGTGTTGACTTAGCAACGGCTGAAAGTTGGAGAGGTGAAAATAATGTAATCCTCCAGGACTCTGTAATAAACCCAGCCCACGGCATGTTTGCTTAGCATCACAATGCATAGTTAATGACAGTTTTACAAATATTAAAGAAATTCCATCATAAATGCTATCTCTCAGATTTAACCAAATCGGATGGAAACAGTCATCCCTAAAGGGCAGGGTTTAGAAGAAACCTAATCTCTGAGTGAGTCTTCTGAAAACATAAGATAAAATCTTAGCTGGCGGACTGGGAAATGAGCTAACAGTGTAAAATGTAGAACTCTATTACATCCTCCTGCATGTAATCTAATATTAACAATATAAACCATAATACAACAGCTGAGACATCCACATGCCCTTTGTCCTTCCTCCTCCAAAAGTTGGCATATAGCACGCGAAAAGGGAAATTTCAAACCTCTTTGATAAAAAGCAAAGTGGAGACTAGAACAGGTCACATATACACACCAAATGCAGTTCTTATATACACTGAAGCCAACCGCTGGTGTTATTTTAAAGCATGCTCTACAAAGGGCAAGCAATGAGTCGTCTTGAAAGTACAGATTAATACAGTCAGGAAAGGGTATCAGTGCAATACTAAATTGATATGTATGAATTAATAACAATAACTTTTGGAGTTCTCCTGAATAAAATTCTCATTCTAATGTATAAATGAGCATTATTCAGAGCCCATAATCCACAGAGAGTGGAATCCCTTATGCTATCTATAAGTTAGGGCTAAAAGGATGGACTATCTAATTATAAACTACTATGCTCTTTTACTCCAGGAAATTCTCCTGGTTTGTGTCTCTGGACCAGAAGGAATTCTATTTGATAGGAGATTCCCCAAACAACCCATATCAGAAGAGAGCTTCTTATGTAAAAATTACACTGTGTGCCATTTTATTATTGAGTATGGTTTACCTGTAATATTCCACCAGATGTTATATAAGAATACAGATTCAGATGTATTCCAGAATTCATTTGATTACAAACAAAAGTTTTGAAAATATATTATAAAGGGATATTAGCAAAATTGTTGCTCACAGAGAGGAATATAAATAAATACTCCATTGGGCAATATTATAACATAACTATTAACATAATGAACATATTGAAATGGAAATCTCTCATTCTCAGATTGTGTTTGATAATTAGAAAAGCAAATACCACATTAATTATTATGTGTTGAGATTTAGTATGGGAACTCAGTCAACCCATTTCCAGTGCATTTCCAGAAGATACCACACCTAAGCTCACAATGAAACCACTTCAAATTTATTTTACAAAATATCTCCCTCTCAACTAATGCATATGAGTTAATTAACTTAAACATTCTTATAGATAAAGACAATGGAATAAACCTAAACATGAAGTTATTTGGTGTTCATAGCCTAAATACATGACCCTTTTCCTAATGGCTGAAAAATTCCTCACCCCTCCAATTGATTAGAGTAGCACAGTGGACTTTTGCTTGGGAACACTGGCACCAGAGTCCCTGGCTCTTATCTGTTCTCTTTTCTCTACCCTCAACTTGGCCCTCTCTTCCAAATTACTAAACTTTGGTCTAAAGAGGAAAAGAATATATTGAATTCAGGAATATTCCATTTTATTAACCTTTAAACTGCAAAAGGCTGCAATCCATCTCGGTCTGTAAAACTTCATTATTAATTAACATATACCAAGAATGTGCCCCAGAAGTTGTAGCCAAACAAGACTTCACTTTTCCTCTTAGAATTCCTGGTGCACTATTACATTCTAATTATTCTTCAAGCTATGGTGGTAATAATAATAATAATAATAATAATAATAATAATAATAATACAATAAAAACAAAAACATTAACAAAAGATGAGTTTTCTGGTATGATGTAGCACTAACCCCATATATAGGCTTGCCAAAGACCTTCTACAATAATGTCTTAGGGACACTATCTCTTGACACATGTAAACTTGACCATAGAGTAGGCTACCTCTACAAAACTAGAATAGTATGGAGGTACAAATAAGGACTGGGGACTCCCCAAAGTCCAGGGACTTAAGCTATTCTAGTTGTTTCTGTGTCACCTAAGCATGCCTAAAGTTTCTCTTAGACATATCCTGATGAGATTTCAGGACCTGAGCCATTCTGAATGGAAGATCATTTACCAGTATAATGTCACACTTCCTGGCTTGCTTCAGAACAGATGTTCACTTGGACACAAGCCTACAGCAGAGCCAGAGTGTGGTAACTCTCGCTTAGCCAAGGGCAAATGTTTACTAACCAATGGACACAAACTGAAATAATGCTAGAGTCCTGCCTTCTCTGTTTCTCCCTATTACTCACCAAATAAATAATAACACAATGAATACATGAAGAAATAATTATATACATATATAAAATATATAATTTTATAGTTATAAATTTACATATTATATACACCAACAGTTCCAAGCCTGCATAGCTGAGTGATCCTTCCATAGAAGTCACATAACAGATATCCTGCATATCAGATACTTACATTATGATTCATAACAGTTCAAAATTCAAAATTCAAAACAGTTCATTTAAAATTACACTTATGAAGCAACAAAAATAAATTTGTAGTTGGGGGTTACCACAACATGAAAAACTGTATGAAAGGGTCTCAGTATTAGGAAGGTTGAGAACCACTGATATATATACATATATACTGATATTATATACATATCTAGAGCATGCAAAGTGTATAGTACTATATATACATATACACTTATGTTCATGGGCAAATAAATGTTGGGGAAATGATATGGCAGGGATTGAAAATAGATGTCTTCTACAGTATGTCTTCCCAATGAATAGAGAACACTTTAAAGAAACTTCTAGAAACTCTGTGCTTAGTAGAAGAGGAATAAGTTTGCAATAAAACCTTCTACAGAAAAATGCCTGACTTCAAACTTCTAAAAAGTAGTTTTAGCTTTGTTTTATAAAAGATCCTCGTTTCCTGGTGTGGTGCGGCACTAGCCCCATTCACCAGTTTGTCAAAGACCTCCTATAATAATGCCTTTATTTTGAATTATGTGCATATGTGGTTATCTGTATGCAGATGAGTGCTAGTGTCAACAGATGCCAGAAGAAGACATCGGATGCTTATGTGTATATGTGGTTAGCTGTGGGTGGATGAGTGCAGGTACCCACAGAGACCAGAAGAAGACTTCAGATGCTCTGAAGCTTGAATTACAGATGGTTGCTAGAAAACAAACTCAGGTTCTCTGCAACATCACTACATAGTACACTTAACAGCGAAGCCATAACTCCAGTTTCTAAATATATTAGATATGAATCTTTCCCTTGAATGTATCAAGGCTACTTATCAGGACTAACAATAAAACTGTGTGGCTCATTCACATCAAACAAATAAGAGAGTTCTGCTTATATGAAACTTATAAAAGAAAAGAAAGATGGATGAGGAGGAGGGAAGGAAGTTAGGGAGAGAGTGAAGAAGGAGGGAGGAAAGAAGAGAGGAGGCAAGGGGAAGAGGAAGACAAACCAACCTCAAGGAGAAAGAAAGGCAGGCTTGGGCCAAAACATTTAATAGAAACCTGAGTGAGGTAACCCAGTCACAAAAGAACATACATGGTATGCACTCACTGATAACTGGATATTAGTCCAAAAGCTTGGAATACCCAAGATACAATTCACAGGACATATGAAGCTCAAGAAGAAAAAAGATCAAAGTGTGGATGCTTCAGTCCTTCTTAGAAGGGGGAACAAAATACTCACTAGAGGAAATATGGAGACAAAGTGTGGAGCAGAGACTGAAGGAAAGGCCATCCAGAGACTGCCCCACCTGGGGATCCATCTCATATACAAACACCAAACCCAGACACCATTGTGGATGCCAAGAAGAGCTTGCTCATAGGAGCCTGATATAGCTGTTCCCTGAGAGGCTCTGCCAGAGCCTAACAAATACAGAGGTAATGCTCGCAGCCAACCATTGGACTGAGCACAGGATCCCCAATGGAGAAGTTAGAGAAAGGACTGAAGGAGCTGAAGGGGTTTGCAACCCCATAGAAAGAACAACAAAATCAACCAACCAGAACCTCCCCCAGAGCTTCCAGGGACTAAACCACCAACCAAAGAGTATACATGGAGGGACCCATGGCTCCAGCACATATGTAGCAGAGGATGGACTTGTTGGACATCAATGGGAAGAGAGGCCCTTGGTTCTGTGAAAGCTCAATTCCCCAGTGTAAGTGAATGCCAGGGCAGTGAGGTGGGAGTGGGTGGGTGAGTCGGGAGCACCCTTATAGAAGCAGGGGGAGGGGGAATGGAATAGGGAGCTTCCAAAGGAGAAACAGGGAAAGGGGATGGCATTTGAAATGTAATTAAATAAAATATCCAATAAAAAAAAAGGAACTTTGTGAAATAATTTATATATCTTGGCATATTTTTGAGATCATAATACAATTATATAATTTACTCTTTCCCTTTCCTTCCTCCTGATTCTCCCATACACCCCTCCCTACTCTTTTTCAAATCTCTCTCATCTTTTTCCATTAATTGCTGATTCCCTGGGGAAGACTTTCTCCTGCTCTCAGCCTTCCTTAGTTGCCTGTAGTTCTTTGGATAGTGTTGTGGCTTCTGAGCGTTTTCCGTGGACAACGGAATGTCAATTGCTGTCTTGTCAAGCTCAAGTTTAGGGAGCCATGCTGATAAGACTTTATAGGTGGAGCTTCTGACACTCATAGGAGACACAATCTTAAGGAAAAACCTGCGACTGCCACCTACAACTAAACCAGAATAACCCTGAACCTCATTCTAAATATTTTTCTTTCTACCCACAGATAAAAGATGTCATCGCCTATCATCAAGGAAACTTTCCAACAGACAGACCATTACAGAAAACCACAACCAATCAAAATGCAGTGTTGTGGAATCCAATCCCAACACATACATATTTTTGCACCTTAAAGTCACAATCTGGAGATTTTTCCAAAGCAAAAAGCAAAATTTGAGGGGAAAAAAAAATCTAATGTGGAAAATCTATCAAGATGTTGGGTGATGATTTTATTTCTTTTCACATTTGTGTAATTATAAAGTGTTAAGCTAGATAATGGCTAATCAAACCATTTAGCTTGCAAATGCAGACGCATGAGCAAGAAGTAATGTGCCTGGCCTGAGGTCACCCGCACACTAAATGCAAACTGTGACTCACTCCTGTGGCTGCAGTCCTGAGCATCTGTCTCTTTCCCACAAAAGCATGGATCTGTTGTTTCCTTTCTGCTACTACTGGCTGCAGATGCATGTTCCACATGTACTGGACACTTTCTCATTGTGTTTCTCATGCTTAATATGTCTGTTGATGAAGACAGGAATGGCTATCATCTAACAATCCATGCATGACAATACATGTATCCTTTGGGCCGCTATAAGCTGCCACTGCTTGCCTCAGAGTTTCTATATCTGGGGTAAAAATGGTGATATGAACCATTTTAAGAAAGAAATGCAAGGCAGCTGAAAAGTTTGGCGGTGACTTAAGTCAGTCTTTAGAACCAGTCACACTAGAGACCACCCAAACCCCTGCAAATATTACTATGATGCCTTTACCCACCTCAGTCATAACGCTAGGCAGAAATATTGGTTTAATCCTTATAATCTGAATAGGTACATCCATCCCTGAGGATTTCAGGAAGATAACAAAAGATTAACATGAGGATGGAGCCATACTGTGGGACTCTGAACACAAAGTGAAATGAAATTCTTCACTGCTCTGAGGAATGGCTTTCCAATTTGGAATTTTTATATCCAGCCATACTATTCATAACAACATGTGAGACTACAGACTGCCAAGTTGTCAAGGTCATTCTCTTATGCACTGCATTTTCTTAGAAATTATCATAAAATGGGATCAGCCAACTCCAGCAAGTAAGGGAATAAGTAAGGTAATAGAGAAAGGGGAACCCCCCCAACACACATATAAACATATGTACACACACATACACATACATAATACATGCACATATATACACACATACACACATAACACATGCATGCATGTATATACATACACATGCACACATATACACATATATACATGCATACATGTGTATACATACACATGCACACATGTATACAGACATGCATGCATATACACATGTGCACATATACAACATACTCACACATACATGGCAAAGAACGCCTCCCTAACAGGACAGTGACAGGAAAGAAAGGTTGTGAAAGCTACAGTTCAAGGGGAAAATATAGGAATGCTTAATATGTCTAAAGAGAAAGAGGAAGGTTTATAGAATGATGGGGGTTTCGAGAGGATTCTATGGTAAAACACATAAAACTGAGTCAAAAGTAAACAAAACAAAACCCAACCAACCAAACAAACAAAAACCTAAGCAAGCAAAAAAAAAAAAAAAAAAAAAAAAACAGCAAAAACCATAAAATAAAGGAAAGACTATTCATTCCAGAGCAGAGGTGGGAAGAGCTCTAAAACAAGGTTTATCCGGTCACATTGTGGATGGTGAAGTTATGAAATTTTGTTTCTGTGCAAAACAAAGAGATAGAACCCAGTCCTATCTCTCATGTGCTAATTTCACCTTCAATTTTCCTGCCCAGAGTCATATAACCATAGTCACCATTCATTGTTAAATAGCTCTTTCTATGGGCCATTCATAAACATAAATGTACTTTGTTTCTTTTGTTATCCAAAGTGAATATTGCTGATGACATAATTGATTGATTCAGACTCTGTGAGTAGCCTCTGAACACCAAGAACATGTGTGCACCCCTAAAGCACCAGAGCTTCTCAGACAAGAAACACAAACTATCTCTTTCTATTCGCTCTTGAATATTCAATAGAAACCAATTCATGAACCAATCAAGTCTTCAACAGGTAATCATGCACACAGTAGTACAAACTGGTGCTACAGTTAACAGACCACTTTACCAGCTCTCCTGGAGTTCAAATATGTTGCATCAGCACTTTTCTAAGACTTCATGTTTCAACAATCGTCAAATACTTAAACCAGAAGTGGCTGAGTGATAACACATTTCAATATAAAGTCACCACAAAAAGTCCTGGTCTCTGAATTTTGATAGATTACAAAGACAACCCTCTATGGATACATGGATTAAGTCAGAAAGCAGAATGCACAACCATTAATGCATTAACTTTTGCAGGAAATGTTTGAGAAAGCCTTGTTACTGTTATGTAAAAAGACAGCAAAACTTTCAAAACTCGGGCGCATCATGTTCTTTCTCTCACTTCTCAAGAGTCTATATGGCAAATTATTTTCTCAGGAAAAGAAAGAAACTTACCTTTCACAAGCTCGGACAGTCCATGCGGCAATTATCCATAATGAGATACTAAAAACCAAGAGCACAGTTCCTGGGCAGATAGTCATTAAAGTCTTCATAACAAAACGCGTATTGAAGTTTATCTTATTAAGTGCCCCAATGCTTCTAGACGAGGCATCGGTGAAAAGTTTGCTATGTAATAGCATGACTCTGGCAATCAGATAGAGCCTTAAGAACATTGGTATAGATAAAATAATATCCACATCTGCGGTGGTTGTGGAGGGGGCATAGGAGAAGGCAAGCCGGGCTGTCCATGTGAACGTATAATTCCCAGGTATGGGATGGATAGCACACACCAGTATTTCCAAGCAGATGAAGAAAATACGCTCATAAGTCATGGCTATTCTCCAGTCATCTGCTCCATTGTCCACCATGAATAACTGAAAAAATAAAGTAGAAAAGCAGCTTCAGTATGGCATGAATGCTCCACAGGTGTTAGTGCAGATCGCAAAAGACACAACAGGGGATGTTTAGCAACCAGGGAAGGCTAACACTTACAGTGTATAAAGTCTAGCTAGGGATACTATTTATAGAAGAGGGCAATGGTATCCGAGGTGGGGTGGGGCTTCTGTTCTGTAAAACTGAAAACAAACAGCCTGCTCCATAAGAACTCAAATACTTGGGAGTCGACCTTACTGGATGACCATGGTGTGGACTTTGCTTTAAAACAGACTGTTCTCTGGAAGGGACAGTGTTTCAACTCATGCACGATTCTATTTAGGGTGCCTCTGCAGTCAGATCCATCCTGGAATGCAAGTGACACACGAGTATCCTTATGACAAATCATATTCTTGGTCTCAGGGGAAAAAAAAGAAGTCACAAGAAACTACAGAAAAATGTGGCAGAATCATTTATTCTAGTTTCCTTACTATTGTTTTTATATCTTATTCAATTCTTCCGTAATAAAGACTACCTTTTCTTTTTTTTTTTTTTTTTATCTCTCAGATCACCACTGAGAAAAGAATGCCTTACTTCCCTGGCTGTGAGCACGGACACCAGACCTTGGCTGTCCTTGAACTACCAAAAGCACTTGGAAATATGTGTTCACTTTTCTGGCTGCCGGTGATGACTTGCGGGGGCTCCTGGCATCTGAGTCCAAGAAACCATGGGTGCCCATCCTGTTGTGATGCTGTAGTCCCTCCCATGGTCTAGGAAGAACCATCTGCCTGATGCCAACAGTGCTCCCCACTGAGAAAGAGCTCCTCTTTTCCTTCTGCTAAGTAGCCAGCTAAGCTAAGAGTAAAAGCAACCAAAAAAACGGCACATTTGCTTTCTCAGGTGAGAGAGCTGCAGAGTGGGTGAGGCGAAGATTCCCCATGGTTGCATCCTATGTGCCCTCTTTTAGAGGGATGAACTCCTCCATGGAGGCCAAGCAGATCCCTGTTCTTCCTTATTTACTCTGCATGTCTTACTTCACTCCTGTGACCAAGAGTGGTCCTTGCTTTACTGCTACATTGCAAAAATACTAATTTGAGGACAAAATTGCCTCTTCTGTGTGATCCTTGAGTCAAGGAGATAGAAAACCGTCACACATTTTTTTTTTTTATCAAAAATATATTTATATTTAGAGGGTCTACTTTCTTTACAACTTGCTTTCGAGTGGCAGGGTAGACTGTAAAACTGAAACCTACCTCAAAAGGGGCTGAGAATCACACAACTCCAAAGAATGTTTAAGGGACTTTAAAAGGCCTGTTTCTGCTCCACACACACTCTCACCCCACCCCCACTTTACCCTTTCCTCTTAGCTTTTCTCATGCTTCATGTGTCTAAGGTAATGTCATGCCAAACTCCACTTTCCCTAGTACCCATGTGTCTTCCCACTTAGGGAAATAATATGTGAATAAGTTCACACCATTACCACTAATCAAAAACAATACAAACACACAAAAGGGAACCAAGGCCAACTGTCTGCACTCCACTCCGTGGAGTTGCTTTTCTCAGGGCTCCTTCAACTCCAGGAGGATTCCCCTGATGTCAGCACAACAGCCACTCTGGCAAGGCCACTAAGTTATCTTCATTATGGAAAGCAGTCTTCGGTGTTAACCTTTAGCTTACTTTTCTGTCATCTCCCCCACTTCAGAAAAAAAAAAAAAATGAACCTTTCCCTGGGGCTCCTACACTGTTTTTCTCTTTTCATCTCTGTTGCTCTCAGTGACCTCAGTGTCAGCCCCTCCCCCAACCCCCTCCCCTGCCATAAGGATCCACATCTAATTCTCCTTGATAGACCCTCCCTGAGCAATCTCATCCTTTACCTTCCTACCAGATTACTCTTTTTGTTCGTAATCTCCATCATCTAAGAGTCTCTTGAAAGCATACATTATATAATCCTATTACTATCAAAAACAATATCATCAAAGTCCCTTTATTCCTGGATGGTAAAGCCTAACCTACATCAGCAGACAAGGCATTGTGCATATGGTTTTACCCATCTCCAACTTCATTGCTTATGGCCCTTCCTTACAGCTCCCTTGGATGCAAACTACAAAACTTGCTCCCTGCAGCTCCTTCTGTGTCTTCTGCATTCTGTCTTGTAGCCTAGAAAGTCATCGTGAAGCAAACTCTGACTTATCAAAGACTATATGTCATACCACCTCCAAATCTGAACACATCTTCGTGCACTATGGGTTGCTTCTGTACCTCCTGATGATGTTATCAAAAAGAGCAATGCCACTTCCACCCCTCCATGTCTCTGAGGCTTGACACAGGGGCCCCATCTACCTATCCGAGGTGATCAGATGCTCATTGCATCATCTGCTTTGATACTTCTACCTCGGTAATCACTACTATCCTGACTGCTGCAATGGTCTTAGTGTTCTTTAAGCACAGTCATGGAAGATGAGACTACCAAATGTCTGACATAAGTTTAACTCAAGCATTCTGCAGATTTACATCAAACATAGCCTACTGACATGTGCGATTCTGAAATTACACAAGAGATCCAGATAATTTTCTTCTTTGGTAACTTCTCTGGTGAAATTTCTATTTCATTTCTTTTTATCATCTATCTATTCTATTCATAGTTCCCTTTTATTATCAGATAACTCAGCTTATTTTGGGCTTGATAGTATGCGCTGAAGTATTGTCAGGAAGAAGTATGTTCTCCTCCTCAGAACAAAAATGACGTTGTTTTTGTTCATTCACTTAATAGTCCATGCCAAATCCTAACACCAGGTGCCGGGGCTGGGCTACTTCCTGTGCTGTAGAATTCACAGTGAGAGTGTGCTCACAGAAATTAATTTTGATCCTGAAAGAAAGTTGTCAAAAAGATGACTTGAAGCAATTTAATAAAGTAATTAAGTCTTTGGATGTTACAGTGAAGGAAACAAACAGGACAGGAGATGGGGAAGGATAAATAAGAAACAACAACAGATATGGCCATCAGGGAGGACTTCGGGGAGCACCACTTAATGCAGGGAACTGATAAGAGAAACAGCCCATCATGTAAAGGACATCCTAGGCAGGGTAAAAAGCACAGGCGAAGGCAGTGGCTTTATAACACCTTAGTATGTGTGTTCAAAGAAACAAAGAACACTGGAGGGGCTGAAGTTAACTGGCCAAGAGGCAGAGTGAAGGCTGGTGGGTTTAAAGAGACAAACAGGAGCCTATCAGGAAGTCTGTTTGGGAAATGGCACTGGGACTGGGTTTCACTTATCTACATGGGAACCCACTAAGACCTCTAGGTGAAGAAACTACAGTATATGACCTGCAAGCCTCATCCTCCTGCTGTGGGGGACTCGGAGAGGCAAATATAGAAAGATGCAAGTTATACAACACCTCTGAATTTGACTGGTTGGAGTATCCTTGAAGCCTGGACTAAAGGTTGCCATGGAGATGCTTTGATGGGCATAGTGGATGCAATATTGCTTGAATTTGCTGATGTACTGAATGTGGGGATGATAAAATAAAGAGCAGGACTCACAGATGGTTACTGAGTTTCTACCATGAAAAACAATACAAAACAAAACAACCCCCCCCCCAAAAAACCAACCAAACAAACCACCAACAAATAATAATAATAATAATAATAATAATAATAATAATAATAATAATAGAATGAATGGTGAGGCCACTTTCTGAGAATATTTCCTAAATACTGCAGGGTACAAAAGTAAGAAAGAAAAGCCCAATTTTGGCCACTAATATCCAAGTACTGATGCCAAGAATACATTAAGATATATAAGTCATATTGAAAAGCCTAGAACCTGGAAATAAATTTGGGAGGCATCTGTATTTAAGTGGTTTATTAGATCAGATGAAGAATACAAGAAAGTAAAGAGAGCAGGACATGACAGTTCTCAAGGTCAAGTTTGGAGAATGTAAAAAGTAGGGCCCATACAGGGATGCAAAACACAGGAGTCTGCAAAGGGAGGAGAAAAGAGTAACATTCTGAAAGCCAAGGACTGTGGGCTGTCAATTACAAACTATATACAAGCTGTAAAATGGTATTTACCACATTCACAGAAGCATTAATGTACACTCAATAATCTCTAGAGAACACAAAAGTATTCTAAACATTACAGTCCCTCAAAGTCAACATTAAAGTCTAACTGCACAAATAGTCTATTTGAATTTTATGTAATCTCTGTAATAGGTGTGATCTCTTTTCCACTCCCAGGTAGGTCACAAGAAGTTCACCAGAACGACTGATCAGATCTACCTTCCTTTTTTTATTCTGATATTCTTAAGAGAAGCAAATACTCAATGAGTACTTATGGTCATTAAGAAATCAAGAAATGTAGCCAGGCATGGTAGTATATACCTTTAATCCTAGCACTCTGGAGGCAGAGGCAGGCAGATCTGAGTTCAAGGTCAGCCTGGTCTACAGAGTGAGTGCCAGGACTGCCAGGGCTATACAAAGAAACCATGTCTTGTGAAAGAAAGAAAGAAAGAAAGAAAGAAAGAAAGAAAGAGAGAGAGAGAGAGAGAGAGAGAGAGAGAGAGAGAGAGAGGGAGGGAGGGAGGGAGAGAGGGAGGAAGGAAGGAAGGAAGGAAGGAAGGAAGGAAGGAAGGAAGGAAGGAAGAAGGAAGGGGTAATAAGTAAGACAAAAGTAGCCATATTCAACTAAACATAATAATTAATATACCTACCAGTGACAGAAATTGCAAAACACATCTGGTACCTGGGAGCTTCACAGCCTTAAAAAGCTAGGCCATCAATGGGGAAAGTACAGGTTGTTGTAAAGTGACTTGCAGACAAGCCAGTGGCCATCAAAAATAAANGAGGAGGAGGAGGTGGCGGTGAATACCTAGGGAATAGTTCAGTGAAGAGCACTTGCTGTACCATAACAAGATCCTAGGTTCGATCCTCACTGCCAGGAAAAGAAAAAGAGTTGTAGAAGTGCATACTGTACTCCTGAGGAGAGGAAAGAACGGCACTTGACAGCACTTCCATGCATGGCAAGTGCCACTGTGAATCCTGCCAGCTCCCGAGGAGGGCAGTTCAACAGGCTGGATCCTCGAGGGCCGTGCATTTCCAACTCCTTTACATGCCTGTAGTTACCAGCATGCTCAACATGTTGCCAGCAGCTGCCTATGGCCATGTGTTGCAGCACTGTTTTTATATCTGCAGAAGGCTGGGATAATCTGAATAATTTAATGCTGACATGGGTTAAAGACATTACAGATGTCCCTGAAACGGAATAATAATTGCCTGTGAATAAAGGATCAAAACATTTTTGTCTTAAAACTATTAAAGAAAATAATATAGTAAATACTAAGTAGTTTTTGAACAATGTATCTGATAGTATTTGAACAGTTTTTTTTAAAGGGGAAAGATATATTTGTTTTTCACGTACATAAAGTGCTTCTGATAAAAGACGAGAAGATAGTGCTAAAAAGCACAGGGAGGGAATCTGAGGCCCAAGGACTGAAAAGAAAAGAGTGACAGAAGACTATGTAAACTTAGCTACTATTAATGTGGGGAGTGTGTGGACAAAATGATTTACTAATAAAAATTAAGGAAAACCATTTAAAACAAGGAAAGAGAAGGATGAGAATGAACAAGGTCATCAGACATCCAAATACTTTCTGCCAAAGTCTCCATGGTCAAGTCTAGAAAGTAACAGCTTCTGTTATAAGTAATTGGATATGGACTCAAACACAGAAATCCAATTTATAGCTAAAATATTCTTACTAAGCAAAACATCAATTACATTTTATTACAATTGCCAACAACTAAAGTAATAATAATAATAATAATAATAATAATAATAATAATAATAATTCTTTGTTAATCTTTAAACAAGTATTCAGTGAGGTTCCTTTATGCAGTGAGACTTGGGTGCCTGCTTCCTAAATCCCAGTCTGAAACATGGGCCATTGCACCCAACCAATGGACAGAAGCAGTTGAACCCTGTTGTTGAATTAGGGGAAAGTTGAAAGAAGCTGAGGAGAAGGGCGATCCTGTAGGAGAGCCAGCAGTCTCAATTAATCTAGACCCCTGAAATCTGTCAAACACTGGGCCACCAAACAGACAGCATACAACAGCTTATATGAGGCCCCCAACACACATACAGTAGAGGACTTCCAGGTCTGTGTTCATTCAGAGATGATGTACCTAACCCTCAGGAGACTGGAGGCCCCAGAGAGTTTAGAGGTCGGGTGGGTTGGGGGTGGGGACATCCACGTGGAGATGGGGTGGGGTGGGGAGGAGGCTTGGGATGTAGAGCAGACAGAGGGTAGATGGGGAGCAGGGAATGGAATATGGAGTGTAAAACATAAATTAAAAATAAAATAAAATTTAAAAAAAGTTTTCCCACACCCTTCCCACTGCTGGGAAGGACAAAGGATCATTTGTCTTCTGTTCTGGGTTGTGGTGAGCCAAACACTCTCTCATATTCCTTTTGCTGTCTCTTCCCATTACAGACAGAGCCACTTCCCTAGATTTCTTTGCAGTATATAATGCATTTTCTCTCTCCTACATCCTACATGATAAAGCTCTGATCTCCAGTCACAAGTACAAGGTTACTAGACCACACAAAAGAATGCCTTGGGTTTGTTTGTTTTGTTTTGTTAAAGTCAGCTACAGCTGACTTAGGCATTTTTCCTCTCTCCTACTGTCTCCCACTATCACCCGGATTTCTATTATTTACGCTGCTGAATAGTAAGACGACATTTAACTTACTATGCTTTGAACTTCTGTGTAAACATCTGTAAAAGAAAAAGACTATTTATTAACAAGAAATATTTTATGGAGGAAACAGCCAGGAATGCATCTCAAACATTGAAATGAAAATTCCATAGCTGCTGAGTGGCGGAGCTGTTTGTAGGTGGACGGCTCTTGTTCACAACTTTAAAGTGTCAACTAACTGCTCTAAATCTCTTGGTGAGTCAGTCGTAGGAAACACGATTTCTAGTGTCAGAGAAGCTAGTACCTGGCTGGACCACTCCATAGCTGGATGGCTTGCGGTAATGCATTTAAACTCTCTAAACTTAAACCTATTCATTTATGACATGAAATAAAAATATCAGTCTTATGTGGCTAGTAAGAGGCAACACCCACCTCTGTCGATGCCGAAAAGTCAACCCACAGACACAGGAATGAGGAATGGTGTTCCATGGTGCCTCAAGAGAAGTAAGTACATGAGTTAAATGAGAACTTGTATTCTGAAAGTTGAAATGTTATCCATGGAAGACAAGAACTTGATGAGGGAGCAGAATCGAGTCAGCCTTGAGAAGAACTCCACAAGCATCACCCATGCTTCCCTTCTGAAGGAATCCTCATCAATTGCTAAAAAGGAGCCTCTGGGATCCCTCTCCTCTAATCTAATCAAGAGCTTCAGCCACAGATAAAGCCTTAGAACCATGTACTTGATCCAGAAACCATTAAGATTATCATGGGTTTAGTGCTGCCCTTCAGATGTACTATAATTAAAATCAAATCTTGACCCCTTTCACGGGACTTCTAGCAACTTTGCCCACTACCCAGTACAGCAACCTTACCCATAATCCTTCTCACCTGTGCTGCAGCCCATGCAAGGTGTCTGTACAAGAACTCGAGAGCCTTCCCCAGAAGACAGAATGCCCATTCTCCCTGCTCCTTTCCTCTCCGTAGAATGGAGACCACAGAAAATACTGAGCTCTGTGGTTTATGCCTTTATTCTTCAGAATTCAAGCAAAGCTCAGTCTCATTGAGACCCTACCATCACTGCTCCTCAGCTCTGGGACCCCACCTTCAACTTCCTCATTGTCAACTCTACAATGTGTGAAGGAAGTAAGGAGTTGACTGTCGGGGAATTAACTATAGGTAAGGCGAAAAAGTGCAAAGCCATAATCCAATTTATTTCATTCTAAAAGTTTAATGTATAAGAATAAAAGGCTTTTCATTTGAAGCATTGCAATAACTGGTACATAGCTAAAATATAATATCGTCGCCTTTGTTATTTTAAGCACTTAAAAGCTGGCTGAAAGGCAGTTGATGGTTATTAGCACATTTGCCCTTTAAGAGCTTAATTAAAGGACAAGCAATTGAAAGGATTTGCCATGGTCACCCCATGAGTGAGTAAAAAGCCCAAAGCTAAAGTTCAGGTCCTCAGCCTTGCACATCACTTGACACAAGCCTCAAGCAGCTCTGAAAAGGTGGAAGGAAATCAAATATTTATAAAGCAAATGAATGTTTACCCCCTAATTTACATTATGATTTCTGCAATGTCATATCTAACTCCCCAGTGCTCTCAGAAAACCTCCTCTTCTCTGGCAGAAACAAATATTGAAATAAACTTCCACATTACACTCTGTGCCCTGTGGGAACAGAAATAGAACACATCCTAGCTCAGGCTTTCTCTAAGTTCAGCTTATTCATCTATAAAACTTTTAGCTTCAGTTGTCTGGAATGTCATATTACACACAATGTTTGAGATGGGATTTGAAAGATCTCACCACATTAATATTGCTATGTTTTTGGTAAATAATGATTAATATCAAATGGGCAACTACTTCAGACAGCGTGTTGTGTTTTATCCTCATTGTAAGAGAAAGCTAAGGTTCAAAGGCTAAGGAACTAGTTAGGATAATAGGGATGAAGAATGGAAATGGAAAAGAACTCAAGTGATCTCCCTATAGAAGCTATCTGCCAGTAAAGAAACTGATGTTTGTCACATACTTAGTAATTATGAAGCAAATTTGGAAAGAACAAGGGGATGTTACAAATGATGATGCCAATGAAGTTACAATGTGTTTGCCCAGTTTGGTAGGAAATACAGCCAGTGAATGGAAGAAGTGTTATTACATGTGAGTTAATCAGTTGAGTATGAACTGACAGACAGACAGACAGACAGACAGACAGATACACACATGAGAGAGAGAGAGAGAGAGAGAGAGAGAGATTAATCATAATCACTGACTATCTGATAAATGGTTAATTTGGAAGAGATGGAAAAGTAAGATGTAATTAAGATGCTGGGCATCAATAATGGGATTTGGAGAGGAAGTGGAAACCAGGAGAGAACTTCAGAGGTGTGTCATCTTGTATACAAGGACAGAGACTCTAGCATACCATAAACATTGTTAAATATACATATTTGCTAAAAAAAAAAAAAAGAGTAAGAGTGATAATTAAAGGGGAAGATATAAATTATGTGACCTCCAGACTACTACAGAGGAAAATGAATTTTAAAAACCCTCATGGTACCCACCACACGAACAGGAATAAGCAGGAAAAGTACAGATTTAAAATACAGTTTGAAACAGGTACAAACAGAACAGTGCCAGACAGAGTCAGATTAACTGAACTGGAACTACAACTTGCAGTGTTGAAAGCAAATCAAGAGGCACAGTGAACATCCCTGGGGCGAACACTGCATTGGCACGAAGCAAGGTGGACAGATCAGAGAGTTTACAGACACCGGTTCATTCAGACAACATGCCCAGCGTGGACTAGAAGAGCACACACAAATTCTCAACCATCGCCACTGCCAATAGATGGGGGGAAGCAGACTTGGAAGAAAGTGGAAGGACATTTTTAGTTTTTGGTTGTAATGTTCGTTTTCTCCTTGGATAAATAAAGCCTAGGAGGGGAAGAAATGAAAACTTCTCCACTGCCATGAGGCACAAAGCTCAAAGGCTGGAAGAGAGAACTACTGTGAACTGTCGGGGAGTCCAGCATCAGTCTCCAGTACAGGGGCTGGGCCTTTCTTCCTGTCTTTTTCATGTGCAACAAAAAGACATGGTTGGGGCTGAAGCCAGTGCAGAAGCTGTGAGGAAGAAAGGCAAAGGCCCCAGAACAGCTCTCAAGCTCAAGTCCTGGCTCTGGGAAACACGGCCCAGAAGTAGGTACTGCAAGGGATGGGAGTCTAAGAGCAACCCTGATCAAATTTCTTTACTTCTTTTAATTTTTTCCTGTGCTGAGCCTTTGAAATTAGAATAGAGTCTTATGAAACATGTCAATCCCACCTCAATAAGACTTAAGGTTAAGCAAAAAATACACTCAATTGTAGTTACTGTTAAATTTTCAAACCTTCCTTTACTAAAAATATTCTGTTTAGCTTCTTAATGACTGCAATGGTTGTTATATTAATACTTCCCTGCTTAGGAAGAAATGACAAAACAGACATTAAGTGGCAATTCTGTCAAAATTCAAAATGCCTGTAATTAAGCCCAAGTCACTGAGACTAATTTTGAATACTCATGTGGTAGGACTAATCAAGATGAATGTTGGTTATTTTTAATATGTGTTTCCAATTTGTATAGTTTATATTTTAAGATTAGAAATTTTTTCTCTTCAGTGGTCCATTGAAGAAGAAACAATCTGACCTGGGGAGATGTTTCAGCTGTCAGGAGCACTGGATGCTCTTGTAGATGACCAGGATTTGGTTCCCAGCATTCACATGGCAGCTTACTGAAACTCCACTTGAACTTCAGCTATCTGAAACTCCAATTTCAGGGCATCGGATGGACAGTCACCTCTCAGGCCTCCACAGTCACCAGCAAGCACATGGTCCACAGACATACATGTAGACAGAGTGCCCATGCACATAGGATAATAAGAATAAAGTATACACAGTCACAAAACCTTGCCAGAGTGACATGTGAGCTGAGCATAAAGACACCGAATAGTAAAATGTACAAAGTTCAAAGTACAGCTTGCATCAAAGTACAGAAATCTCAACGAATGACACTGGTCAATCTCTCCAAACAAATAAAAGAATATCCAATAACATCCATTCACCTAAACATGCTGTCAAAAAAAAAAAAAAAATCAGACCAAAGGAATGGGAGACAGAAAATGGCAAACACACAAACAAACACAAAACAGAACAAAACCACAAAAGCTGCACAGTACACAGAAAGAAGTTGGCCGTACCATTCAGTTGAAGTCAGGTTTGAGAGAAAACTTCCTGGGTGTTTTTAATTCAAACAAAAGGTTTAATGTTATTATAGAGACTATTAGAGCTTATGTTTTTCAGAACTACCACCTGCTTAACTCCTTTGGGAATGTAGTTATAATAGATGAGAATGCAAAAGAAGAACCTGTCACCCCTAAACAAGGGAGCTCACATAGATGCCCAAGAGTGGAACACCGTTGCAGCGTGGTCTCAGATTCATCTAGATTTTATTTCAGTGGTCAGCATTCTTTCCTACCCTCTACTTCACTTCCATGGGTAATTGAGTATTGGCTTCCATCCCAACACTGTGGACATCCCTGGAGACAGATGAAAAAGACTAAAACAAGACATATTTTATGGAACAATTAATTATGGATAAAGATTATTCTACTGCAGTTTTCGTGATTCAACTCTGGTGAACATAAAATACAATTTGGAGCAAAGGACCTCCTTTATCTATATTAAAGTATACCAAATGTTTGAATATCATGTTTTCTAGAAGTGGTTACTTTTTGGTAGTAACTGAGGTGGAAAAAAATGCAACAACTTTTCTCACACATTCCAGATAAAATTATAACCTAACCATTCCCTTAAAAAAGAAGCTCTGAAGCTACAGATCTCAAGATATGAATTTGATTCCCAGTTTTGCTACTTGCTAGCTGAATAGAAATTGAAAT
This sequence comes from Mus minutoides, assembly GCA_902729485.2. NCBI lineage: Eukaryota > Metazoa > Chordata > Mammalia > Rodentia > Muridae > Mus > Mus minutoides. The sequence continues at coordinate 490,910 of LR749610.1, forward strand.
GAAGTCATATGCATAGAGTACTTGGCACAGGGCTTATCCATGGGAAGTATATTAGTTATTCTAATAAGTATAACTTTACTTTCCCAATGAATGTCATAAAGCTTGGGATAACAAGGCCAGAACCATTAGTCATGCTAGCAATTTTCTGTCCTTTATGACACTTCAACCCCAAAGATTTAAGGGGTCCATAGTCTTAGAACGTCTTTCTTCACCTTACATTTTCTTCTCAGACCATACTTATATGATCAATCTTTTAACGTTAATTCCTTAAAGAATATTCCCTTCCTTTCATCACTCTTTGCCATCACATAAAGGACATGGAAGACTCATCCACCAAATATCATCTAAAAGAGAAAAGAGTAATAAAGGGAAGGACGTGGTGCCAAGAGAGACTTAGAGGCGGCTCTCATATGATGCCAGGATTGAGAAGAGTGAGGGAGGAAAAGGTCACACTTTATCCTGAAGCCAGAGATGAAGGGCATCCAAAACTACAAGTACAACTTGTCTAGAACCATAAGCCTTACCCCATTGTCCCAGGCTCAACCAGAACCTGAACCATGAACAGTGTTAGCCCTGCCATTCTACAAGCCCCACACAATGCTGTCAGAAATGATGTAGACTGACCCCTTTCCTGTCTCCCTCTAGTTTAGTCACATGCATGCATGGCAGAATCACAAGGCACTGTCAAGTCATGGATCAAAAAATGTGCAAAGGCCCTTGGAAGGATAAAACAGATCCAGCAAGATTAATTCAGTGAGTGATAAGGGCTCGCTTATTCAGAACCAGAAATGCCTGTCTATGCTGCTCAAGAAAGGGGAAGAACAGAGTGTATAACATAACTGAACAAGCCTTCACTGAAGAGGAGGTACCTGGTTAATGAGTGCTGAAAAAGCCAAGATAGTGCTTTGTAAAGATAAAGATGTCCAAGAGGAGACACCATAGTCATCCAACACATAGGATTTAAAAAACAATCAAAAAGGATGACTAAGGAGAGGTCTCCCCTTTCTGTTACATGATCAGAACTATCTAGAACTAACCTGTCACTATCTGGGCCTTGATCTCCGTGGCCCTTCTGAAATAAACCACAGCATGTGGATAGATGCTGAAACTAAGTCTAACAAGAGTTATAAAGATCAGAAACAAGCCGGGCGGTGGTGGTGCATGCCTTTAATCCCAGCACTTGGGAGGCAGAGGCAGGTGGATTTCTGAGTTCGAGGCCAGCCTGGTCTACAAAGTGAGTTCCAGGACAGCCAGGACTACACAGAAAAACCCTATCTTGAAAAAACAAAACAAAACAAAAATCAGAAACAAACCCAAAGCTCTGATTTCAGCCAATGACAGCGGACTTTAAGACCCATCCATCTTAGTTATTTAAATTCAAACTAAATACAAATAGTTTGTAAAGCTAAGTTTCTTTAATGATCCCAAACGTTATGACAGAAAAACACAAAAGCATAGAAAGAACTTTTGCTGAGAAAAGGCATGTTTGTTAAGCTCCTTCCAATACATTAGATTGTCATCCCACCTCCTCTGAGCTCCTGTGATTCACAATTAGCCGCGGCGACCAGCCTTTGATGATCTAGAGCAAAGGGGCAAGGATGGCTGCCTGACTCTACTTCACAGATGAAGCCATAGAGACCATTTACATAGCTCCCAGGAAATGACATGGAGGGACCGTGGGAGACTATACCTCTTGGATGCTAACTATAGAGTAGAGCTAGGAATGCCCACCAGACTCACATGTGATACCAGTCCTCATAGGACTGACAGTTGAGTTAGGCAGAGTCTGACAAGTCCCATTGTAATAATGACCGCCATTAGCTGAGCCTGGAGGTCATCATTGTAACCTGAATCTTTCATCACTCTCGTACCTTGATACTCCCAGACCTAGCCATGGCGCAGTCCAAACAGAGGCTCACAGTGGCTCATCAACAGACACTCACAAGAAATAGATCATGTCTGTCATGGATAATAAAGGGTGACACAAGTGGGGTGGTTTTTGTGACTGCTGTGTCCAGCACTGACCTTGTCTTAGTTAGAGTTTCTAATGCTGTGATAAAATATTGTGACCACAAACAACTTGAAGAAAGAAAAGGGTTGGTTCACCATCAAAAGCAGTTCGGGCAGGAACTCAAACAAGGCAGGGATCTGGAGGCAGTGCTGCTTACAAGCTTGCTCTTACAGCTTTCTCAGCCTGGTTCCTTTTAGGTGCACAGGGGTAGCGCCCAGTCTTACAGAGGCATGTACTCAATTGAAGTTCCCTCCTCTCAGAGGATTCTAGCTTGTGTCGAGTCAATATAAAAACTAGCCAGAACAGGACTAAAAGCAAGATGATTTCTAAGTAGCTTTGTGAGTTAGGCCACACACATCTCAGGATTACAGATGACTAACTAAAGCTGTGAGGTATTACTAGGCTTCTAGGAATTGCTGGGGCAATGTGCTTCAATCAACTTCTGTTTCACCTGGAGTTTCCCTATCCCTGCATAAACTGTTTGATTGATTGATTGGTTGGTTGGTTGGTTTTGGAGAAGAGTTGAAATACAAAGGATGGTAAGGTTAGGCAGAGATGGCTTCCTGAAAGAGGTAACGCCAGTAAATTTTCAAGGACCAGCAGGATTTGAAGAAATTAAGGAAGGACGGCATTCCCAGCTCCGAGGGCATGGAACAGTGTAAAATCCTCTGGGAACCTCAGCAGCTGCTGGAGAAGTGGTGATTGGGGATGGCTGGTGTTAATGAGCCTCCAGTGACCATGTCTGTCTGGAAAGGAAGCTCTATGCTATGCTGTGATGTGTCACAGTGAAAGCAAAAAGCCAGGAGTCATTGTCAAATTGCTGTGACATCAAATTTGGGGAAGTCCTTCCTGCAGGAGCAGGGAGGACAGAAACACTAGAGACTGTGTTAATACAACACAGGAAAACCAGGGAGGGAAACAGCCAAGATGAGCTGCCTAAGAGCTTTACATACCCCTCTGAGATGGAGTCAGACCATGCTGTGTATGTATAATTTTATTTTATTGTTTATTAGAAGAGACTCAGCAATTGTATTATCTGCACCTCCCTGGATACTGGCTTTTAAAAATATTTTGCATTGTTTGACAGCTCCATACATTTATATAATGAATAATATTTGTTTTTGCCCCTCCTCTCCTGTCGAGACTCTTCTCAGCAAGTATCCCTCTCATTTTTGATGTCTCCTTTCTGTGTGTGACCCATGCGTTTAATTAGAGTTTCTTGACGAGTGTGGGTGGAGAGTAATTTATTGCAGCAAGGGCAACTATCACTACAAGCCTGAAGAAAATGATACCCTCCCCTAACAATCCAAAATTGTCAATGATCCTCCAGGGAGGAATAGGGCCCAATGGGCTCCCCCTATACATGGTGAAGTGTTGAGGGGCCAGCCCGATGTTGTGCATGTCTTGTGCAAATAAAAAGAGCTGCAGTGAAGCCATGGAATCATCAGCTGCAATGACTATGTCATATCTAGAAGACATGTCTGTGTTACACTTGTCTTCCTATTCTAAGGCATCCCAGCCCTTCTCCCACAGTGCAGCCTGAGCCTTAGAGGGGTGGTAGAGCTATTTAAGGCTAAACTCTCAATGTATTCTCTGCATTCTGCCCCTATTGTTACTTAAGACGAGGTTAAAAGAAAAAGTCAGTTTAAAGAGAAATACGAAGCTACTATAAAATGCTAGATGAAATACTAATGCATGTAAATAAAATTTGGCATATAATAGAGGATTCCACATGTAATATTTAGAATTGATGGGATTAATATATATTCTAATATATAGAATGCATTGCTTATCATATATAAAATATTGTACATATTATGTTATTTTCTATGCTTGTATTAGGATACAGGCTAGATGAACAGTATATAATATAAACAGTACAAATATAAAATTCTTGTTGAATATAAATTCAGTAGAGGTTGCAGGAGAACCTGATAGCAAGCAGGAAAGTACTGCCACCTGTTTGCAGAAAGCAGCCATGACGACAAGGACACCACAGGGGAAGCAGCCACAGGAGCCCATGGTGTGAGAGAGAGCACAGAGAACATCCAATGGGACAGGAAAAAGTCTTCCCTGAGGGTCTAGGCAGTGAGCGGTGGTGTCCTGCCCCAAGGGCAGATGTAAGAGGCAGAGAGAAAGCCTAAGGGAGAGACTAGGTTCCTCAGGATATGAGAAATGCCCCTCAAGGAATATGATGACCAGTAGCCATCGAAAAGTGGAAGAGATTATCTCTATGAAATATGCCTTTAATTGGTAGGAACAGAAGTCAACAAGCAAACTAATAAAGTGCATGTGCTGTCAGATACCCAGACCACAGGGAATTAGACAAACACACTTCACTACTTCCCAGTTTGTGATTAGAAACAGTCAACCAGAAAAGGGGTTCTAAATATAAGCACTGGAGTTTCTCCTACCAAATGAAGCCAGCTATATCAACAGTGGCACGAACATTTTACCTAGCCAGAGACACCAGCCATTGCAGGATTGACTAACATGATATCACATATGACTGCTCTTCCCTCACAGGCCTCTGACTGGAAATTTCAATGCTCCAAAAGCCCCTTCACACAGCCATTGTATTCCTGCTTGTTGGTATCAATTTGGGTTCCCAATAGCATCTCACCTCACATCCAGAAAGCTGGAGAACTCAGGACGTGGTAAAGGCCTTACACCCAGAGACTTCCATTTTCCAGGATGTGTGCTCCTGACCCTTAACCCACCACCATACCTTAGTGTGAAAGACCAGAGCCAAAAGAACACCACAATCTGGTGCCAACGCAGAGGCCATTTGGCCACATTTCTCCAGCCTTGGCTGGTGCTTCTCTTCTTTAACCTAGAAGTTGGTGAACTGTTTCTTTGTGAAGGACTAGAGAGTAAGCAGTTTTCTATTTTGCCCACCATGTGGTATCTGTTGCAAATATTAGATTCTGTTATCAAAACAAAAAGGCAGTAATATCCTATTCCCCTTAAATGTGTCAGTGAGACTTTAGTTTAAAAAACAGGTAGGCCAGATTTATTGAGTTTGGTCGAGGACTAGAGTTTGCCAACTTCTGCATTGATTAATCAACCATTTGCTTACTTAGCTCCTATCCTTACCTAGAGAAACTTGTATCCCATAATAAACCTCTTGTTGGCTCCTCCAGAACTTTAGACTCCAGACTTTGTTTGAAAATGATGATGAGAGAAGAGGAAGGGTGAGAAGGTCCTGAGCACTGTGATAGGCTCCTAAGCAACTATCTCATTAAATTTCTAATATATTCCGGTGATAAGCACAGCCACTCCCACTTTACAGATGAAGAAAATAAGCCTGAGACTGACAATCCCTTATGATCACACAAGAGTGAACCCAGATCTTTGGGGAGGCAGAGCCAGAGCCCTTAGTGTGTTGCAATCCAGAAGCACATCTGAATGTCTACGTGGAAGGTCTATACTGGGTCTCTCCTCCTATGCAGTCCTCTGGGAGTTTCTGCTTAGTATTGCTACCCACACCCTGTTGGGTAGTGGCAGCAGGCCCAGCCAGCTGGTATCTATCACTTCTCAACCTTGGGCCTCACAAATATTTTAACATCCAACATCGATGCAAGTACAAGAGACAGATGTAATCCGCCATGACCGGAACATATTATGCTTGGGCCTACTTTTCTACCCTTTGAGGACTGTGGCACACCCAAGAGGATTTGAGAACACAGATCATCACGCATCCTCAACAAGTCCCTTAAGGACCAGAGGCAGACTGAGAATCCTGACGTGGTTGGTAGTCTCAAAACACAACATGTGTTTCCCCAGCATATTCCCCAAAGAATACAAGTTGAGAGACTGAAAGTGGATGGTCTGTGGAGAACTGTGCTAGGCAGGGCTGCTTCTCAAAGGATTCCTTAGATAAACAGTCTAATGATTTTTACAATGTGTGGGGCAAGAGGGTGGAGAGGAGGAGGAAAAGGAGCAAGAGGGGGAGAAGAAGGAGGAGGAGATGGAGGGGAGAGTGTGACAGAGAGAGACAGAGAATGTATTTAAAAAAAAAAAAACAAAAATAAAAAACAAACTAACAAAAAAACACCTGGGAAATGGTCCTAAGGGCTCACACAAGCATTCTACCACTGAACTGTCCCCCTACTCTCTTTACTTCTTATTTTGAGACAGCATCTCAATTAAGTTGTCAGGGCTGGCCTTGAATTCACTATGTAACCTTGACAGGCTCTGAGCTTTCACTGCTCCTGTCTAGTCTCCTGAGTTCTTAAGAAGATGAGGGGAGTCATCAACTGCTTAGATTCCCACAGGTCAACAAGTACACCTCCAGAAAACAAGGGAGATAGGGACAAATCACTTGGAACTTGCATTCAGCCTGGAATGCAGCCAGAGTGTATCTCACATTGGTATGTGAGTCCATTGTGCACCTCAGCAACCTCGTGGTCCTACTGCTTACCCTGTTGTTGAACTGTTTTCCTGCAGCAATACATCACCTCTTGGAGCCTGAAGACACACTTACACTCTCAAATCACAGGCAGCATCTTGCTGTGGCCACCTGACCTCCCCCTATTGTACAGAGATGGCTTCTTGCTGAAGAGCTCAGGCTAGCCTACTGACTACTCACTGTGCTCCTTGAAGGTTGTTCTAATATGGGTTCCAGGGACTAAGTCCAAAACGCATGCCCTCCTTCCCTCTGTGGTGAGCTGGACACATCCTCAACAAGACCTACTCAACAGATAAGATACTTCTAAAGGGCTGCACGGAAGCAATCTGCCTGTGGCGTATCAGACGGAGGGAGACAGTGAACATGACAGCAGGGGTGTGGGATCCTGGTCCTCGGATGTAAGGAATCCACAAGGGACATATCCTAAGATGAGAGGTACAGCGTGGTCAAAACTCAACAGCTGAAAAGGGTAGTCATTGTCAAATGGGATAAAAGAGGCTGTAAAATAGATATCCTGAAGGAAAAGGAAAGGAATAGAGAAGAGCAAGCCTTTTTAAAAGAGCATAGAGCCACAGGAATATGCGAATACCAAATCAAAGAATGAAAAATTAAAATGGCTTTTATTCATGAATACAATATTGTCAGTGACTTTCCTTTTTTTTTCCTCTCAAAAAATAAGCATATCAGAGATTTCTCTTTATATCACTACTGCTTAAATCTTGGTAGTTTGTTCAAACACATATTCATTAAATATCCCCTTTGATATTGCCAAGAATAGTTAAGTACTTGACTAAAATAATAATGAGGAAAAAAATAAAAACTTAATTCAAAATATTTTCACAGCAGTGCAATTCACAATGTTACCAACACTGGAAGCTGTCAGCTACAGTTTAAAGCAATAACATGCAGAACATATGTGTATGAAAATATACATTTGTACACATGTATGTGTGGATGTGAATAGACACCTGTATGCACAGGTGTATATGTACTTTTTCGGGTGTTTTAACTCAAAAGACAGGGAACAATTTTTGCTCTTTGATATGAGAACTTGATCAAAAGATGGGAATCATTCCCCATATGAAAAGTTACCTGTTGTAAGCTTCTAAAAGTCAGTAATTCCAGGGTCCAAACTTCATAGCTAATTCTACATAAATTGAATTTCCTATTGTAAAACTTGGTTGAGTAGATATTTAACAGTACCATATATTGAAAAGCATAACTATTACAAATTCCATTCCCCTCAGTTTTATATTTTACTTTATATGCATACCATCTCAACAATAACAGGCTGTTCTAGCTTGCTTTCTTGTGGCTGTTATAAACACTGTAATCAAAAGTGACTAGGGAAGGGAATAATTTATTTCAGCTTATACTTCTATGCAACAGTCCATCACTGAGGGAAGTCAGGGCAGGAACTCAAACAGAAACCACTGCACAATGATCTTTACTGGCTTGTTCCCTACCTCATGCCCAGTCAGTTTTCTTATACAGTCCAGGGCCACCTGCCTAGGAATGCTACTGCCCACATTGGGCTGGGTCCTTCTATGTCAACTAGCAATCAAGAAAATGAGTCTCAGACTTAGCCACGAGCTAATCTGATTCAGGCAGTTCTTCAACTGAAATGCCCTCTTGCCTGGTATGTCAAGCTGACAATTAAAACTAAACAGCACATACATAGGCTAATAATTATTTTTCAGGGTGTTAATATTCTGTGACCATAAAACATAAATCCAATTCATGGACAAAAAAATCCCAGCAACTATTCAGTAAAAAAAAAAAAATTAGCTTAAAAATTAGTATTCAATACCTAATAAAAAATTGAAAAAAAAAGAAGATAATGAGGGAGGATATAGGGAACTTTTGGGATACCATTTGAAATGTAATTAAAGAAAATATCTAATAAAAAAAGAAAAAATCAGACAAAAAATTAGTGTTTATGTAGTATTTAACTTTCATAGCAATATACAGTTTTAGGGAAAACATTGTTATACAAGCTCAAACCCCTAATAAGCACACTTTCTCCTAAAAGTGCAGAATACTTGTGCCAAAACTTAGATGCAAATATTTATTAGGCTTTCCTTGGGAGGTAATGCCTCCTGACAGAAGAAAACTACCCAAATAACTAAACAATCAAAGCCTCATACCCATATCCAAATAGGCAAATTAACAATCTCATTGTGACATGAGACAACCACTACAGATAAATACATAATTAGGTACAGCTGCTCAGAGTCCTCAAGGCAAAAGAGAACTATCTGGTGCATAAATTTAACTGAGAGAACTTGTCTACCTGTTGAGGTTCCAAGTTTGCAAAGTTTAAACTCCCAATGTGTCCCCTGAATTAAAAATCAAAGTCCAAAACTAAACCAACAAACGTGCATTGCTCAAAGCCAGAGTCTAGCATAATAAACACTCAGCTGATGAGAGTTTGTAATGAATCAAGTTCCCTGGTTAAAAGTAAACCAATTGCCGAAGAGGGGAGGGGAGATTTTGAGGTATCATTGGTCATGTTTTACCAAAGATTCTCTCCAATTCTTTCAGACTACCAAGCATTTCTTAGTGGGTGGTGACACAGGATATAAAACTCTTGCTAGAAGCAAAGTTGGTGCAGGGATGAGGAGGGTGAGGGGATGGAGGGGATGTTCCCTAATTTAAATAATCTGTTGACTCTCAGTGATTACAGACCCAGGTACTACTGATTGCTGAAGTTTACATGTTTGCTTAGGGCTGTTTTCTACCTCTGTCCTTCCAGCAGGGGGTTTAATGCCAGAATTTTCCATTATCCAAATTATTCCCTATGCATACCTTTTCGGAGTGCCTGCTTAACTCTTTTAACTCACTAGGGTCCTAATTAGTGTCGAGGAAGATGGAGTCAGCTGTGCATGCTTGAAGGAGTTAACCCCGTGCTGAAAGAGCTATGCTTCCAGGAGGAAGCCAAGCTGAGGGTGGGTCAGAACTGTTCCTCCCACTCATTTACAGACAGGAAACCCCAACCTCAAAAGGCCAGACAGAGGATTCCCTCACAGTCAGAAACTGAATGGAATCCACTTCGACAGAGGAAATCTTTAATAATGTTCCTCACAGCCCAGTGAGGCCAGTGTTCCGGCATCCCCATTTGACTGGCAGTGGAGCACAACCTCAGAGAAATCCAGCAACTTGTCCAAGGTCACACAGCTAATTAGTGCTAGAACCTGGAGGGAATCCAGACTGGCTCCAGAAGCAGGACACAAAGCCAGGAGTCTATGTTGCAAAAACTGTAAACAACTCAAAAGAGATCAGATCGTTCTGTTCAGGGGGGCAAGTTTATTAAGAAAAAAATTCAAAACTATCGATTGGGAAGGGGTGGGGTGGTGAGGCCCATTCTGGCCTTATGCACAATACTCAAAAGTTTTTCTGGTGCATTGGGTCGGAACACAGATTATGCCAAGTTGGTACCTGAAGAAGTCATTTGTAAGTATTTCCAGTAGTAAAGTAACAGAAACTTTTGAGAGGATTATTCTATAAACTAGAGCGGTTTCAAATCTCATCCTTTAACTGGATAGCTGGTCTCTTGATAATTGATCCTTAGGAAGTCACCGGAGATACTCAGAGTAAGTTTATCTTCAAGGGTATTGGGGTAAACTTACTTTTAAAAATGTGTTTGATTTTTTTTTTTTTAAGGATCCAAAAATCAGAAAAATAATTCAACTGATCACAGCTACATGGTAGGGGGAAAACACAGCTATTGGGAATATGTCTTGGCATAGAAATAGCACAAAAAAATACATCAAGGGGATTCATTTCTTTTATAGAAATGCAAAGCAAATGTATCCCCATCTCCTCCATATGAGCCCAGTCTAAGAGGAAAAAATACCTTTGAAGTAATGGGATATCTGATCTGCAGCTCTTTTTATATTTTCCTATGCTTTATAATTTTCCAACACGTGACTAATTATTAATTGTATAGTCTAGAGGCAAACAGGCAACATTTCTAAGACAAGAGGCATTAGGTCATGAAACATATGCTAATGCTTAAAATTAGACGCAAATCGTCCCAGTGTCCTTGGATGTCCTTAATAGGCTGGGCATTCGTGACATTGCAGTTCACTTAAAATATGTGGCTTTGAGCAGGAGAACAGATATGTTCTCATGATATTCTTGGGGCAAAAGTAGAGAAATTGGGGGATGGTTAATAGTCAAGCCACCCAGGGCTGTGTTACTGAATGAACAAGCAGGTGGTATACAACAAAACGGGGCCTAATTCTAGACCTTAGCCTTGGTTCTCCCTTGCTAAGGGCATGGATTTCAAAGGTATGTTCTTAAAACTTTCTGCCAGTACAAAACTAGGATGAAGAAGGTACATGCTGCGTCAGTAGCAGGCATGCCATCTCAGTAAGAACCACTGTTGGGGACCCAGTGCTGCAAGAGACCAGAACCCCAATATAGACACTGTAGCCAGGCAAACTCCACACACCATCCACACACAAGCCTTTCCAAACCTGAAGGAATGGGTGTCGCATAAACACCAGAATTCATTCTCAAACAATACTGAAAAGCTAAGACACTGCTGTGAAACCAACAAGCTACAACATCTGAAAATATAAAGCCAACCATTTCATCCAGTAATGACCTTATAAAGTGCCATGTGGTGACAGTTTCTGTGAAGCATGACCACTTGAGGTCAGTGATGGCCGACAACGAGGGGGTACTTTTTTGGTGATCGTGACTGGTTACAGTGGGACATTTCTGATCTCATTTACAGAATAAATTCACCAAAATGGATTATTTTGATGGTAGAAAAATGTGATCAGGGGCATGCGAAGCCCAAATGAGGACTATTCAAAGAACAAAGCCAGGACTGGTTAACTGGGAGGATATTTAAAGGGACCCAGGCAATGTTTAAATGTGAACGAGTCAATTTATTCTGCTACACTGGAAATTACAGTTTGCCGCTCCTTTCTATCGCTCTTCTGCAACTGCAAAGCAAGGTCAGCAATGACCTTCAACTTGCCAAATCTAAAAGGCACGTCTGCTCCCCAATTAACAGACCTGAGCAGTTCAACAGGGTGCAAAGTGCTTCTCTGCTTCTAGCAGCCTGTCTCGCCCTCCTCCACAAAGGCAGCTCCATCACGCTTTCTTTCTCTCTCTCTCTCTCTCTCTCTCTCTCTCTCTCTCTCTGTGTGTGTGTGTGTGTGTGTGTCTCTCTCTCTTCTAGCTCCTCCCTCACTCAACCTCCAGATGTCAGAAAACAATCTGATCACCTCCCAGTCTTCTCATCTTACTGTTCTCTCCCAGTGATTTCATCAATTCCTGGGGGCTTAAATAGTCTATGTTGATGATGACTAAATTTAATTCCCAGTACAGACCTTTCTTCCAAACTTCAGATTCTCATATACATATTTATGTGTGTATATGTGTATAGAGGTGTATGTATGCATGCATGTATGTCTATAAATCAGAATAGTTTCAAATATATAACACTGAGTCCATATCCTATCCTCCAGTGTGAATCTTTGAGTTTTGTTTTGTTGTTTTGGTTTTCATTGTTGATTTTCTACCTGGGAATGAAATCATGGTGCTGGGCATGCCAGGCAAGCATGCTGAGCTATATTCCCAGTCTATTTTCATAATTTGTAACACAAGGTATTGTTAAGTTGTCGAGTCTGGGCTCTAATTCTGTATTATGACATGTAATGATATATGCAGGACTCAAACTTGTGATCCTCCTGCCTCAGCCTCTGGGATCACCAAGAGATCTTGCTAATCTTTCCTTCTCCATACCATGAAGTCACCTTTTCTACATAGAGCCCCAGAAGTGATCTCTGCATTGGCCCTTGCCTTGCAGGTACCTCAGACCCATGAATAAGTCTATCCTACTTCCGACGTGGGTCCTGAGTGACCTCATGTCCACCATTGCTACGCAAGTCCAGTGAAGACCATCTCTCTCTACAGCGAAGCTTGCCAAGACAGTCACTCAGGCTCCAGGCTCATTTCCTCGATGTAAAATAAAACAATCCTCCTGGATCATTAAGTTATAACATGGGTCTCCTCTACGGTAAACACTTCAATGCCCTGACAGCTGTACTAAAAGTCCTCACCGCGGCTTTGTGAGGGTTCCACAGCAGGTCCCTGTCCTTCTTCAGATCGTGTTTAGTAGCATACCATTGGGCTACAATGATTGACTTAGCACAGGATACCCCTCCTAGTCCCCAGGCCTTTCACAGGTCTTCGTTAACACAGACTGATACTGGCTGCTTCATTCCCTCTGCGTGACAGTTTAAATACTTCTTCCTTGGACAATCCTACCTCATTCTTCTGTCTGTCCATAGTATCTTTTAATATTCATCGTGGCTTTTACCAGATGTGCAAGGATTTATTTAATTAATGTTTCTATTTTCACCTTTCTTCCCTTATTTGGAGTTCTTTCCTTCTTCTTCCCTTCAGCTCTTCAACAGAAAGGGCTTTTTCATATTCATTACCATTGTGTTTGAAAAGCTCGCTTTTTACTGTTGTTTTATGCATTTTTTTTTCTTTTTTTCTTTTGAGACAGGAGTTTTCTGTGTATCCCAAACTAGACTTAAAGCTACTATGTAGTTCAGGCTGCCCTTGAATTCAACAGTAATCTTCTTGCCTGCGTCCCTGTGTATGCTGGTATAACAGATATGTACCACCATGTCTGATTGGAAAACCTCAATGCATTGATTATGGAGTCAGTAAAACCAGAGTTCACTTTAACACAAAGAAACCTATCTCCAGCCTCTTCTGAACTTTTAAAACTATTGCTTAATGATGGAATAGACAACCTGCCAGGAATGATGGTCACATGGCAACTGACAAAATACTTCTATCAAGATGTCATCATTGACATTCTCAGGGTGGGTAGGATATAGGACTAAAAGATGACAAAGGTTAGTCCCCTTTGTGTAAGCAGTTTAATATACTTTCAAAGTAGCTAATAATGTATTATTCCCCTGGTAAGAAGAAATCTTCTCTAAAAGAATCCAATGAGCCCACATTCTGACCAAATGTGATTTCTCTGGCATTAAATCAATGAATACTTCCTTAGTCTACCCTTCCAAGTGTGGTCTGGGACGATGACAGCTCTCAGGGCCCCTTTTTTTCTCCTACAATGTGGCCCAGAATTGGGACAGATGGTCAGGCAAAGCCACCAGTGGTAAACCTGAAGCTCTACTCTCTATTCATTTGTGATGCTGCTCTGTAAACACTCCAGGATCACTTTATTTAGTGCCGCATCCATTAATAATGCAGAGAACTTTACACAGGCAGGTGGAGAAAATGAGTCCTGAGTGATTTCGTTACTACAGTCTACACATGGTCAAAAGGCTGCAGAGTGTCATTGCTCCTGATGGGGAGGTTATGGGCGATACAGAATCCGCCACCGAGCTGATAGTCACATGACAGAGCAAGCCAGCTTCCCAACCAAGCATCTGTGGAGCCAAATAGTCACCCTGTAGCTGCAGCTTCCGTCTGCTTCATAGACACAACAGTCGCTAAGGCCAATCTAAGACAATTTCTAACGTTTTAGCCTTCTGCATCTTCCATAACCTCATTCAAACTATGAAGCATGTTACAGAGGAAATAATGACATTCAAGAACAATGCTGGCACTGAGCTACACCTCTTATATTAACATTGAGTCAGCAATATTACTGATGAAATGTATAATTCTCATGTATATACATATATATATTACATATATAATATAGATATGTAAGAATAATATAGATACATTATTATCCTAATATATTATATACTAGATATAAATAAATATATATATAATGTACATATACTATATACATCATGTACATTAGTATATATATATATATATGTCTGTCTATATATAGTATATATATATATATATATATATATATATATATATTAGAAGAAATTTAAAGAACTCCAAATTACTCATCAGCACTCATCACAGGGCTGACAAAGCAACACAGAGAGCTTCATAAAATAGAAAAGGACCCATCTGCAAGAGAAGAATGAGCCATGTCACTAGGTACTGATAGGAAGGAAACACCTCCGAAATGCATTACAGAATAATAGCAAGCTATATGTGAATATAGCTACATCTAAATAATTGTCTTTATGCATCTGAAAGGATGCGTAAGACAGTTAAAGTGGTTATCTCTGAGAAACAGACTGAGTGTACATAGAATGTAACTTCCCAGTTTTTTAAACCCTGCTGTGCTATTTGAATTATGTGTTTGTTACTTTTCAAAAACAACAACTATAGGCAGTGTTTTTAGCACTGCCTGGGAGCACCAGCCTTCTCCCTGTAGAAGTGAGAAAAACCAATGTCTCTCCTCCATCACAGGAAGCACACTAGCCTACGAACTAGTGAGAAGTCAACCCTCCCCTGCTGTCCAAGAGACAGTCAGGTCACTGAGACCCCATCCTCAGCAAGCCCTCCTCCTCGTGGGACCATGATTCACAAGTGAAAAGAAATCTTAATTTCAATACTTCTACTTATAGAACTACATAATCCATCTCTGAAAAACCAAACTTGGAAGAAACGCAGAGGAATTCCATTATAAATGAGCTAAGGAAAACTAAATGTTTCCCTAGTGCTATTTATTGTATAATTATATTACCAAAGAAAAAAATACTTTCCAATTTAGTGTATAGGACCTGCCAGTCTTCTGAGTTCCATAAGACCCAGAAAGATCATTTAGCACTCCAAGGGGCTTCCTTTCTCTCTTTACAGTCTTGCTTTGGCAAGTCTAAAAATACTAAACAGCTTATTTTTATACTAAAGTTGTTGCCATGAGAAAATGGTATGGAGATAAAGTTGAAAGATTAAAAGAAATCTATATTCAAACTTTCTGAAGGATAAGACTTCCATTTATCTTTATTCTGTTAAAAAAAAAATAGATCTCCATCCCTACTGCAGGGGTGAAGACAAGGAGAAATGTCTCTGAAAATCATGCTTCTGACAATGAAGTAGAATGAAGAGACAATGAAGTAGAAAGCTATTTATTTAGTATCACACACAAAAACATTTTAACTTGAATAAATAATAGTCCTTATAGTCAATTGCATTGGTCAAAGGATGGTAATTGCAGAGGCATGTGTTAAAGTTTCGTTATATATTTGCTTTATTCCTGCTCTTGGGGAGGGGGTGCCTGGATTTTCTGATTGATGCAGAAAGCATCATTTGAAAAAGTCCAATATCTACTTAGATGGATACATTCTCCCACTATGTTGAACTCTATATAAGCATTCTGACCAACAAAACAAAACAAAACAAAAAACAAAAAACTGAAACAGTAATTTCAATTTTGTTTGTGAGGAGTGAGAGTAATTAGTGAAAGAACTAAGAACTCTATGTGGAGCCTTGAGCTGTCTGTGGTACTGAAAAATGACCCCAATGCTGGAATGTACCATGGTGCAGTGTTCTTCAAAAACCTCCCCACTGCACGATTCTCATCCAAGCACGTCTACCCATGAGTCACCTGAGCCATTTCATGTTGCCACATCATGTATAAACATTTTATCAAAGGTCACACTGAGCCTTGCTTTCCAAGGTTCTCCGTGAGAATGTCAGGGCCTCCCCGGGCTTGGGTAAGAGATTCTCACAGGCAAGATGTTGGGACCTCAGTTAGAATACTTTTCCTGAGCGTGGTGCAAAATGACATCATGCACCAATAACTTACCCTGGCTAGCTGTCACTCTCTAATCGTCATATTTAATATGCCAAAAAGTAGAAATAAAAATAGTCATTCTTGATATCTTATACTCCAAAATGCCAGCATAGTCTCTGCACTTGCTGCCTTTCCTCAGAGATAAATCAATATAGTTGGAATTCTTAAACAATATATTTGGAATTCTTTAAGCTCTGAAGTGACCTGTTAGCCTAAGCAATTATATGAAAGAAATACACACCCACATAGTGATATGAATAATGCTAAAAAGACAGAACTACCAATTTTCCATAAAGATCATAACCACACCCACCCAGTTTCTCTGAGCTTCAGCCTAAAGTATTATGTCATTGGACCAATAAGAAACTTCTGCCTTTTCCTGGTTCTTCTTGACTGCGGGTTCAGAGTGTCTATGTATATTTGTCACTTCCTGTTTTGTTAAAACGAGCTTAAGAAATGTTTTTAAAAATCTTAATTTTGAATTATGTGTGTCTGTGTGGGTATGTGATTATGAGGGCTGGGGCCAGAGGACTACCCTGGGGCTGGAGCTACCGGCAGCCATGCACCACCAGATGTGGGTGCCTGGCACCATTGCCTTAAGAGCAATATGAGCTCTGACCTGCTGAGGACTATTTTATTTAATTTTAAAGAAGCATTGCAGACAAGAATATTGGAAGAGGAATTTCTCTTGGTCAAATAATGATTTTTGTAATAGCTAAATCCTAAATAACTAGACATTATTACACAAGCCTCGGTTTTATAGTTATCATAGTAAACATGGCAGGTTAAGGGGTGGCAATAGATCATAAATAAGCCCTGCTTTAAAACCTAACATTTTTGACATTTGAGTTATGAACAGTCGATAAATTCACTGTGTGTATTCTCCAGAGGACTAACCCTTGTATGAGCCTTCCTCCTGGTGTTTCACTGTCTAATCAATGTAATAGAAAGATACAAATTAGCCAATGAGGACAGTATTTCAACCATAAAAAAAATCTTAAAATATTTTGTGCTTATTAGTGCCTGTAAATTTCTAGAATTCTTACACTGTATCAAAATTTTGGGATGCATAGGTAATACTGAGCAGCCCCTCTTATACCTGATATGTATGTATGTGTATATATATATATATATATATATATATATATATATATATATATACATACATATATATAATATGTATATACATATATATATACACATATATATATTTCTTTAAAAGTTTGTGTTTTTAAAAAGACATTTTGCTCTTGAAGATAATACAAGTAACTTGCCCCCCACACACACACCAATGGATGCTTGTTTATCTACATGTGTTCAGAGGGAACAGCCAACACTTGGAAGGCTTAAGTTGAATAAACGCATAATTGACACAGTATCTCATTCCAGCACGGTTTAACCAAACCACTCTGGTCTCCATGCCAAACATTCTAAGCTATTCTTTAAAAACCTATAAAATCTCAGAGTAGCATTGGGATCTTAACCCTACTCATAAATTGAATTCTTGCATCTGGAACAGTGGAAGAAGCACTCTGAATGGTGCAGGACTCTTGGTGAACAGCTAGGCTCAGGAGGAGGACGACTGGAGCAAGCTGGGGAGGCAGTGCCTACTTTCATGCTGGGCCCCTTCTGACCTGATCTGGCAAGGCTACTCACTTCCTCTGACTGTTTCCATCTGAAAACTAAGTCAAAGAATCATTCTGTATCTTCAACACTTCAAGTCAAAGTGACTCAGGCTTAAAGCACAGGAGAGAACCACAGAGGACCTCTGGAAGGATCTCAAAATGCCACCATCGTGAGGGCTGCACTAAAGAATCTATATACTCTCCTAATATTAAAAATGCAACCAAATGTGCTTTAGTCTAACATTACCCACTCCAAATACTCTCAAGTGACATTTAAAATGCTCGGACCACACTAGTAGCTACACTGGCTTTACGAACTAAATAAGCTGTTGTAAATGTGTTAGAAGTTTGTGGGGAGGTGAGGTGCTCTTCCCATGTTGATAGAACTGGTGAACCAATTTTCTTATATTATAACTATAGGCAATACAGATTGGCAAGGCCTCCTCCCCTAATGACTTACTCATTTTAAAAAGGTGTCTTAAACAAGAACACACACTGCTGCACATATTCAAAATATTGTTTATCGCTCCTTTAAAAACATTTGTCTGGTCGAAGTGTACCAACCTGAAGAAGTTGGGGTAAATCTTAAGACTATCAAATGTATCTCAGAAAGTTCTGCCTGTTTACATGCTGTGTTGACTTCTTTGTTTAGCTTTCTGGAAGGGCAGTTCAGGTGCTGAGATAACAGAGCATGTGTCTTCTGTAACCTCATGCAAGGACACAGCTGCTTGGTAAAGGCCCCTGCTGTCCTTGCTTTTCTCCTATGCTGTCTGCATGGCTTCTGGTTATTTGGAAAAACAGCGGAGCCTGTGTTACCTGTATTTCCCTGGCGTGGTACACGATGATCAGACCAAGCAGGATGATCGTGGAGAGACTGATAAGGCATTTCAGAGCTAAAGAATACAGCGACGCCTGCAACACAGTTAGATGGAACACTTTAAGAAAGAAGCACTTTCAATTACTTTCCAGGCCGTAAGAGTCAGTTCCGAGCACGTGGACCTGAATTCAAGGTAGGGGACTCGGGAGGGGGGCAATCTGTCTTGGCTCTGGGATGCAGGTTATTTGGCCATAATGCTCCGTGAGAGGAGCCAGGAGCAAGGGAAAACTCATGGGTTGGCTGCGGGCTATGCACCACCAAGGACTGAAACAAGGTACCAGACTCGCTAAAGCCTAGAGGAAGTTGCTCCGGAGTTTAAGTACTTTAGGTTGAAAGGTGCCTCGGAAACATGAGCACCAGGAGGGGAACACGCTTGCTTTTCCCCACCAACTCCAGGAGCCACTTATTAACATGCCTGGATGCGCTGGACACTCAGTACCGGAGAACTTAACTCTCCGAGTAGCCCAGTTGACTATGGGTGTGCGCGTCCTAGCTGCTTCTGCTGCTCCGGCAGGCACGCCTGAGGATTCCGAGGACCCTTGCGACCTCTTAGGCAAGGGTTCCCGCCAGAGCCCATCCCAACTACCTGGCTCCCTCTTCATGAGTGCACTCAGGGGCTAAAGCCGGTACCTTGTCGTAGGCGCCCCAAGACAGCTCGGTCTCAATGACCATGACCACGATGCCGAACATGCCGAAGATAAGCGCGTAGTCGCTGAGCCGCTTGCGCTTCTCAAACAGGGCGCGCCGATGGCCCAGCTTGTAGCCGATGTTCTGGTTCTTCTTTTTGCTGGACTTGGTGCCGCTGCTGCTGCCATGCCCGCTGCCGCCGCCGCCGCCTCCGGTGCTGCCTCCGCCGCCAGTCCCGTAGAGCGCCAGGTTGTTAGAATTGTTGTGCTCCGGCTTAGACACCACGATCTCCGGGGCTGAGGATGAGGCGGCGGCGGCAGCAGACGGGGAGGACGCACCACCACCTCCTCCTACGACGGACGTGGGGGGCTGCAGGGGCTGAGCCTCGGAGTCCATCTCGTGCAGGTTCCGGCGGGACGAGCTCAAGTTGCTGAGCGGACGCATGACGCCCCCGTTGTACCTGCAGCTGCTCATGGCTATTTCGGTGAAGGGGTTGCTCTCGCGGCGCGCCTGGGGTTGGTGATGCTGGTGGTGCGCTGGGTGCGGGTGGTGGTGGTGGTGGTGCGAGAGCGGGGGCCCGGAGCCCAGGCTGCCCAGGCTGCCTGTGGGGCTGGCGGCGGGCTGCAGGCTGTGGCACTGGTGGTACTGGGAGGCGGACGCGGGCTGCTGCGCGTACTGCTGCCGGAGCGCACTGGCATGGCTGGACGGCGTCAGCTCGCTCACATTGAGCTGGCTGCCTCGGCGCGACGAGCAGCAGCAACAGCACGAAGAGCCCGACAGTGGCGAGGAGGTGCGGGTCCGGAAGGCGCCGCCGGGCGATGAGGTGCGGAGCAGCAGGGACAGGTTATCCCCCGCCCCCGCCCCCGCTGCCGGGGCACCGGAGGAGGCGCAGCTGTTGCACCGGAGGCATGGGCTGCTGCCACCGCTGCCCGGCTGCTGGTGCGCGAGGTGCGGGTGGTGGTGAGGGTGCGGGAGGGGCGCGAAGGGCGCGCACGGCTTGTCCTGGCTCTGTTGCTGCTGCTGGCAATGCAGGTGTGAGGAGCGCGGCGGAGGTGGCGGCTGCTCTGGGAAGAAGCCGCGCTGGAACTGCAATGGGGTTTCCATGTCAGAGCTGTTAAAGCTGCAGGGAGACCAGGCGGTGGTGCACCCTGCGCAATGCGTTATGGTCGGGAGCGGGGACTCCTGCTGCTGGTGCGAGGAAGGGCCCATGCCGGCTCCGGTAGAATCCAGGCGGCGAGTCCGATTGGTTGGGCGCACCAAAACAATGGGCATGACATCACCTGCAGGGACCGAGACTGAGTTTGCGGCGCGCGCGGCTTAGGGGAGCATGTGTGTGAGAGAGGTTGGGAGGGAAACCTGCAGAATGAAAACCCCTGGGGACTCAGGCTGGCTCCGGCCCGGGTCAGGGCACTCCAAAGCAGGGATTCCACCTGCGGATCGCGCGCATCCGGTACCACGGTTGGGAAGACTGAGCCCCCCACCCCACCCCACCCCATGCACAGCGGAAGGCTGTAGAGGTGGGAGAGAGAGCGGTAGCTCTCGCTCTACGGCTGCGGCCCCCTGACTGGTGCGGAACATGCTGGTCCGAATGACCTGCCTGGGACACTGCAGCATGTCTGGCCACCCCGGTCATGGGGCAGGCGCCAAGGCAGTGAGAAACCCGAGCTACTCTCCCGCCCTCTAGCCTTGTAGGGCTGCAAGGCAGCAAGCACCTGCTCGCCCCACTTTCTCTCCCCCTTCGTCCTGCCTAGAGTGGGCTGCAGGCTGCTAGCCAAGTAACTGCGGGGGCACCGGCTTTGGGGAGAAGGGAAAAAAAAGTTTGGCGACTGCCTATGCGAATGTATAAGCGGTGGGAGAAAGCCAGAGCCGGATGCCCAGCTTGGCCTCCGAGGGATCACATCCGACCCAGGACAGGGATCTGTCCCTGTCTCCTAGCTCCCCGAGTCCCAGAATTGGGATTGGCGGCGCTGTCGCTACTACTGGAGAGCGCTACGGCGCAGACAGGGTTAACCTCGCGACGCCCGGGCAGGGGGAGGAGGGGGCGGGGCCGGAGGAGGGGATCCCCGGCGTCCGGGGAGGAGCCCGCTCGGGCTTCCCGGGTCCCCCTGGCGGGGGCGGAGGGCTTTCCCCGGGAGCGTCCGCTCACATTTGCACGTTCTCCCGAACATGAGGGGCTGGCGCCCCTGGCCGCCAGGTCCGGGGCTCTGACGCTCGGGCGGTCCAGCAGCCTGAGTGGTTAGGTCCGAGGGCTACTTCGGCGGTGTAGACGAGGCTTCTTCCAGGGTCTGGGGGCTGCTTAGCCAGCGCAGACCGCCGGCTTCTCTGTTTTTCCTCTTCCTCCAGACCTGCAGTACAGACACAAAGCAAAGGCGGGTCACTAATGCGCAGACGCCAAGCAACCTTGTCAAGACCAGACTGCAGTGACTGGGCGAGGGGCCTGGTGCAGGTTGACTGATGCCGGTAGTCATCTGACTGCCAATTACTATGGTGGCGATGACTCGACTGAATAATCGCCGCCCTTGGACAGGGTGTTTAAACTTAGCTATAATGACTAATCGCTCTCTAATAAACCACTAAAAATTACACTTTGAATTTTACCATGGCGTGTCCTTATTGAGCTACACACAAACAAAGCTGTAGGAGGTCTCTTTGAGGGCTCTTGATTAATACTCCATTATTCAGCCTTACGTTTGTATTTCCTTGGGGTTGGAAATTCCTGTCTTCATAAAGAACAACAACAAAAATTAAAATTGGCCAGTTAAATTTTAAATTGTGATTTCAGTGGTTTTTATGATGGAGATTACTGTCTAACAGATTAGACCAAGAAATTAAAGCGAAAGCGGATCGCTCTCATTAGGTAATTGGAATTCTCAGCTGGATCCAATTTCGTGATATTCTAGTCAGCAGTTGCCCTAAAGTTGCTTAACTGGTATCTGCTTGTAAGTGTGTGAGTGTGTGTGTGTGTGTGTTCCGTGCAATTGAGTGAATTATTTATTTCTGGATATTCCTTGCAAGTGTGTGAAGCAATTTAAAATTTTTCGTGCACACAAGTAAATAGGTTAAGAAGGAAAAGGGGGAAATTGTGTTTAGTCCTAGAATTTGCCATAGTCCTTGATAGAAGAAAATGAAAGATCAGGGCTTGAATTTCTCTGGCTCTGGTTGAGAACTAAATTCTAGTGGCTAAAAATCAAAGACATTTTTATTATCTATTATGATTTTCTTTTTGTATCTCTAAAATAGGAACAAATAGTGTTTAGAATGAAGACATTGATTTTTACGGCATCTGATAATGCACAAATGCACATACGAGGGGCATTATTCCAAAAATTAAGTCCAGAGAAAGAAGGGAGTGGTCATCCATGCCTGAGATGCTACACTTGGGAGATGGAGTTCAGGGTCATCATCACAGACATGGTGGATTTGAAGCCAGGGTGGCCTACATGAGGATACTGTCAAAAAAGAACTGGGTATGGTGACACATGTACATGAGTACATTGAATTTAAAATGAAAGCCTCCAAATTTTCATCTTTTAGTCTGAAAAAACTTAATTCAAGAATAAAATCCACCCAATATCTACTAGTGCACTTTGCAGCAAGCTATACAGACCTTTTTTATGGCTCTTTGCTGATGATACAGTGAAATGTCTGACTCATCTATCTCCGGATGCTTCAAAGAAATATGTCAGAAATTAATATGTTCATCACCTGCCTATAGATTTAGAAAAGATTCCACAGGCTTCTTCCCAAATATCACAATGACTGTTACTCATTTTAAATTACACATCATATTCTAGACTTAGTAAAATGTCATAAGGAAAACAAAAGCTGCCTCCCCTTGTTTAAGCTGACTTTTTAAAATACCACTGTCAAGGCTTTTCACAGGCTTCAGGAATGACATAGGGAACAATATTGAACCTCTCTTTCTAGGTGTATCATATATAATGTATATTCATATACATACTTTGAATATACACACCATGTGTGAGTGTGTGTGTGTGTGTGTGTACTTTATTTGGAGTAGGTTGCTGAGACATACAGTCCTCACTACTTCAGCCTAGTCAATATAACAGTTAATAAAATAATAATGAGAAAGTCACTATGACTAGAGAGATGGAGAGCAGGTCAATGAGATGTTCACTGTCTTTCCAGTAGAGTTAGCTGATTACAGTTAGCTACTTGGTGCTAATACATGCCTGTTCCTAGGACAGACTGGAAGCCCTTTAGAGTCATGAGAAGCATGGACTTAGAAATGCAACAGTTGTTCCACCTTTAGGGTGAAATATGCCTGGCCATCTTTAATAATTGCATTCATTATGACAGGTTCCAGATGAAGACACCCGTGGTATCAATATATCTCTTTTAAAAATAAAATTTTGGCAGATGACTTTTTAAGTTGGAATGCAAATATTTAACATGTAGCTTCTCTGACTTTGTTCTGACATAGCAGTGGTTCGCCGCCTGTGGGCAGTGACTCCAAAAGACCACCAGAAAACCCAAGATATTTACATTGTGATTCATAACAGGAAGCAAAATTATGAAGTAGGAGCAGGAATAAATTTATGATGGGGGGGTCACCACAACACGAGGAACTTTATTGAAGGGTGGCAGCAGCGTTAGAGATTTAGAATCACTGCTATATAGGATTATATGGATAAACACAGCAATGCAAACCAACTAAAGCAGCAAAGGCAGTGCTTCTCAAGTGAGTAGTGTTGCGCACTTACATTTGCAAGTGGAAAGGAGAGAGGGAGGAAAAAGAGAAAATACTTCTAGTAAAGATCAGTGATTTCAGACGAGAAATTTTCACGCTTAGATTTCTTCCTTTCCTCCATTAAGGCAAGCAAGCGCTGAATTCCCCTAGATTAACACCAGAGGTCACAGTCACCCACAAAATGACTTGCAATCAATTAAATAGTGTCTATATTTTAGCATCCTTTCATCTCCTTTTTTGGCTACAATTCTCTATTTCATTCTTACACCCTATGACAGTGGTTTTTCCATATTTGTTGTGTGTAAAGCTTGTGAACAGGCACACACATAACATAACCAACCCCTAAACACACACTCTTAGAGAATTGGTTCCTCGAGCTTCAGAAGCCTAATTTTAAAAGCCCCAAGTTGGCTTTACTCCACTGTCTTATTTTATTCAGATTCCTGTTATATTTCTCTTTATTATTTGCTTCTTCGTGGGATTTGCCTGTACTTTCCCATTTGCTGTCCTTTAAAACAAACAAACAACAACAACAACAAAAAAAAACAGGACTCTCTTGACCTACATCATTGGGGTTTATTTCCAAAGGCAGGCAAAGCAAGAGAACATCATATCTTTTTTCTACACTGTGTTGTTAGAGCAAAACTTTGAACTAAAAAGTAAATATTTTTTTGAGAAACAGGTTTTTTTTTTATTATTATTGCCTGGCTGAGTCAATTATTTGATAGTACTGAACTCGAAGGCTGTGATAAAATACAGTGCCTCTGAACTTTCTTTCCTTAGCAATAGATTGAAGGGAATCAGGATAGTATCAGTTATTTCCTTAGCACAACTCCTTGAAACAATTCAAGGGCCCACAAAACATTATTTTAAATCATATATTCTCTGGTGTCACAATTAATACAGTATATTTGAGATGAACATTAATACTTACATTCTTGATGCATGTATGCATACCTGCATCATGATGATAAAGTATTAAACCCAGATTAACCTAGTTTCCAAATGCTAATAGATGATGTTGGGTTTCAGCCATTAACTTAATTAACTTTTCAAATCATTTTTTTATTCTCTTCCTTGTCTTCTAATGTTTCTGAACTTAGTAATCTAACCACAAAAGTCCCAAGAACGATAGCAAAGCACAAAAGTAAAATCATATTCATCTTTCTAGCAGAATGGACTTAGGTTACATATTAAATAGATGAAGAGGCTGAACGTATTGGGTAATGGCATTTTTTTTAAGTCTGTGGATTTCATACACATATATCCCTTTGCTATTAGACACAGAGGGGAAGGGAGGGGAGAGGAGGGATTACTCTTTGAAGCCCAGTGGATGGTACACAAAACTGTTATTGATGTACTGTTACATTTGTATCTCACAGAAATCCAGGCAGGAGGCAGAGAAGGTTTTATCTCTATTTTCCTTTTGCAGGTAAGGAGAATACCCGAGATAGAGTGTCTGCCCTACCTAAGGTGACACTACTGAGCTGCAAGGACATGCCAGATCTCTAACATCTTTTGGGCTGTGTGGTGTGTCATGTCCACATCCTCGGGGCCACGCTCCACAGCAGAATAACTCGGGGCTTGATTCCACTCACTCAAGAACAGAGAGTGGTGCCCATGAATGTTCTCTCACTGGCTCTTCAGTCTCCTGTGATCTTTATCCTCTTATTGGCTTCATTTAATCAACATTATAATTTGAGAAAGTTTAATGTAAGTGTGGAGGAAATGGAAGTACTTTATGTCTGCTGGTCCAATGCCTAATTAAAAATATATTACATAGAGAGGAGCAGGAATAGAAGGGTTTCTTTTTCTTTTTTAACAAACAATGTTATTCTGATATATTCATCTGTACTCTATATACTTTTACCGATTTTACTACCAGTCAGGACATTATTTGGGGCTACATCCAGGAAAAAAGTGGTAGATAGTGAGTGTATTTCTTATGTTGTCTTGTATTATACAAATGAAAAGGTGAAGGCTTTGGTTTGGAACGCAGAGGACTTTCCCTGCGGTCATTCTGGAACCCACACTTTCCCTGTGGTCTGGAACCCACACTTTCCCTGCGGTCATTCTGGAACCCACACTTTCCCTATGGTAATCCTGGAACCCACACTTTCCCTGTGGTCATTCTGGAACCCACAATTTCCCTGCAGTCTGGAACCCACACTTTCCCTGTGGTCATCCTAGAACCCACACTTTCCCTGTGGTCATTCTGGAACCCACACTTTCTTTGCGGTCATTCTGGAACCCACACTGTATGACTCTTGCCTCACTTCATGGCAAACTGAAGAAAAATCAGAGAAAGGGGCCGAGCTTTACACCACGTGAAGAGAATGTTATGTCTCCCCAAAGGGGTAGAGTCAGAAAAATTGGAACCAAAGACCATAATAATTTTAAAATAGCCCTAAATATTGAGGACACATTAAATCTCTCCCACTTTTTTTTCTGACTACAGCTCTGCAAATTACATCAACTTCTTCTGTTACTTATTAACCCTGGATGTGTCTGCTTTCTGTTTCCCGATATCCCTCTCATGCATCAAGCTCATACAAATCCCCAGATTTCTCTATCTTTATATTTACCTCCCTTTCTGGAATGATTTGCAAACCATCATCCCTCAATAACTGTCTTAGTACAGGGAACAGGTGATGCCCACTCATGCCAGGGGAGAGAACTATGATCTTCAACATTGAGTTTCATGTAGCAGTGTCACCAGGCAGAAAGGCGCTAACGTTCATGCTTTGTCAATGCCCTGGGCCCATCCTCATCTGCCCAGCCATGTTTTTCTTTAAAATGACTTTTAGTTAATGCTGTTGCTGTTTTATGGATGTGAAGATTTGTATTTTGTATTTAAAAAATTCACACTTGTTCTCTTGTTTTCATAGCTTGGTTGAAATAATAAAATGAATGAAAATAACTACAGTAAATGGGTTGTAGTATGCATTATACTTGTGGTACATACACAATGGTAGTATGAAGAACAAGAGGATTAGGAGGAAGAGGAAGGAGAAGGATAGGAAGAAGAGATACTGGCTGGCTCTGTTTAGAAGTATGGGATCTTTATTTCATGGAAATTGTTAATATAGATCAGAAATAGGTTTTGATAAATTATAATATATATTGTAAGCCTTAGTAAAACTACCTAAAAACACACACACAAAAGTTGAGAAAAATAACTATAGGAATTAGATGTTAGAAAATATCAATCTAATTCAAGGAAATAGTAAAGAGGAGGTTAAAAATCTATACAACATACATAATGAACAAAAAGATCATAAACACATTTTTCTTTGGTAAAATATCCTAAGTAAAGTCATGTAGGGGAGAAAGGGTTTATTGGACCTCACAATTCCAGCTTATAGTTTGTCATTAAAGAGAATTCAAAGTGTCAAGAACTTGAAGCCGCTAGTGACCTCCATAACCAAGAACAAAAAGAGGATGAACATATGTATATTGTTATTCAGTTCACTGAGTTCACTATTACACAGTTCAGAATCCCTTGCTAGGGAATGGTATCACCCACAATTAACATGTATCTTCATTCAATTAACATTATCAAGATATTTCCCCACATATGTACCCACAAGCCAACCAGACATAGAAACTTCTTCATTGAGATACATCTCAGATGATTTGATATTATGTCACACTGATAAAATTGCCCATCAAACCTATGTAACCACATTAATAACAACATTAAATGTGAAAAGACTCAACAGCTGAAAAATATATATGGAGAGAGAGAGAGAGGCCAAATGTTAAGTTATTTACGATAATAAAACAATTATGAATTCACGTGTGTGTAACAACAGATTTTAACAACATGAGGCAAGACTGGCATAACTGAAAAGAAAACCAAATAATTAAAAAATGATAAGTATTTTGATGCAGCCATGAGACATGTAACTAAGAGGAAGGCTTCAGGTTCTCTAAAGGTAGAGTTGCAGATGGTTGTGAGCCATCCAACCTAGGTACTGGGAACAGAACTCAGGTCCTCTGGAAGAATGGCATGCACTGTCTGCTGAGCCATTTCTACAGCCCCATGGAATTTGAATTATTGCCCTAAATTCAATTGGATAAATAAGCATTCTTTTTGACACTTTGCTTTGAATCCTTCATTCCTCTTCCCACCCTCAGAATATACCACAAAGTCCTATAATTACTCTGAAAATATTGCATGTATTGTTTTAGTTGGATCACAATTAGAACATCTAATTATAGTAATGGCTGCTTTTAATTTATTTCTATATGCACAGTAATGATTTAATGTTTATTAGAGATGAAAATCATTGTATCTTGGTCACTAAATACTGTTAAAAATACTGTTAAATAGCACTCTGTTACAGAAACCCTCAGTATCTAGAATTTGACCAAACACTAAGAATTTGGTAATGGGAATCATTTGGACTTTGGAGTAGATAGTCCTGTATTGAAAAACTGACTTGAGCAATTTATTCAGAGGCAATTATTCATCTTTCTAAGTAAAAAAAAAATATCTTCCAGTATTCATGGCAAGATCTGTGAGACATTATTTTGAATGCTAATTTCCCTCTTCCTTCACACATTCAAGAATAATATGGGATCTTGTATCTCAAACTCAGTCTTTTCGATCAGGGAGGTAATAAGTTGGATGGTGTGATTTGGAGATATAGTCATTGATTCCCAATTTAGATATGTCCGAGGAGCTGTTCTAAACAAATGAATAAGATTCTTTTGTTAACAACAGTTTTGATTAGTTTTGTAATTTGGAAGTGATTTAGGAACCAATAAGAAGTCAGATCCACCTGACTATTGCCAATGTCATCTGTGTGTCCGATATTGATAAATGTCAACATTTTAGAGAGAAATGATATTTTAGGAACTGAAACTTCTTTATCTGGCAAAAATAGGGATGTTAGAAGTAATCAGAAATAAAGCCATAAAGTTTTCTGAGTAGACAAAGCTCGCTTTTCACAAATACTGTACTGGAAAATGAGTGGCAAGACACCAGCAGGAACTGATCATCTATATGATGACAAGAAACAATGCTAATGGTTTTTTTTTTTTTGGGTGGGGGGGCATTCACAATGGTTTCTTTTGTCAGTTCTGGCAGAGGAGAAGAAACACCAGTGGGGTGATCATCTCTTAATAGATCAAGGATATTAGCACATGGCAACAGCAAAGGTAACCACCATAACTGACCACAAAAGGCCCAGCATCCTAAAGCAAACAAAAGGATGCTTATCCCTAAGAAATCATATTTTCCCCTTTCTAGAATTTCTCTCTCATTTTTTTCTGCAATGTGTCCTTTAGAGACTTCTAAGAAAAGATATGTCCAACACTCATGGGATTTCTAGCTCCTTTTGAGCTGCCCTACCTATCACCCACTGTACAGGACAGAGCTTGCATTGCTGCACTCATCGGCAGAAACTAGAAGTAAAGAAAGGCCAGCTACCATTCCCACATAGAAATTCCAAGTGCAGGAAAAATGATAGACTTGCCAAAGTTTATCAGAACTTTTCTTTGGTTCTCACCAGTTATGGCCTCTCTCACAAGCTGATTCTTGGATCTAACCTTCATCCCTAAATGAAGATATAGAATAGTATAACAAACTACAATGAAAGAAATAGTATATTTAGATCCAACTCCATCCATTTGAGTGGAAAAGTATTTAATCTTAGCATGTATCTGGAATGTGAAAATAGTAGCTACCTCTCTGGGATAGCATGTGAAGGCCCAGCAAGCTATACATGATATAAAAGAGTAACTTCTTTTACATATGCATTAAGAATTCTGTTTTTCCTTGTCCCTCAACTTGTGTGCCTGTGTAGAAGAGATCATATTTCCTTGTGTTTATTACTAATTCACAACTAGAACATTTAGTTCCAAGCAGTTTTCCCTATTAGGAATTAAGACAGAAGTTGCATTTGAATAATTTGTTCTCACTTACCAAATTGTCTATGAAAAATAAAAAGGGCAACACAAGAATGAGGAAACATAAAATATGGATGTGGAAGTACGATGTTGGCTTAATGGACCTTATTTATAAAATATTACGAGTCATAAAATGTCCTGTGCCTATGTGCTTAATTTTGTTCAAGGAAATGACTTTAAACCTTTTGAAAAGGAAAAAGAAAGAAAACTTGGGCAACTTCTCTTGCTAGAAAAGTCAAATGCATTTAATCTTTTATTCCCAGGGACTGTCTTCATCAAAGAGGCAATTCAAAGATTTAGACTTAGTTTTTCTCTCTAATGAATAAAGCCAAACTAAAGGCTAAAAGAAAAAAGAAAAAAAGAAAAAGAAAAAAGTAACCCTTACTCTATAAACATACTTGTCACAGGATGATAATTTGGCTTTAGTTAAAATTCAACACAAGTCAAGTGGTATCGTGCCCTGCCCCCACCTTGGATGAAAGTACTTTTGCCTGTGGTCACTCACCATTTGCATCTCGAAATGATTACAAGTCAGCTGGCAACTAGACTGTTGGCTAGGTGTTTTAACTTTGTGAATTTGTTCAAAGGGGCCCTTCTTAGGCAGTGCTGGATCATTCCAAAGGAGAACTTCTCCAGGTTATTTCAGGAAAAGGTTAATTGTGGACTCCTGATGCTTAAGTGGGTCATGTTCAGTTTTTCATGACCTGTTTTTACAAGTAGCTCCAAGTCACTTAATTACTGCAAGTAAATGTTCTGAAACTTCATTGGATGCTTTTCATATTATTGCTTGAGTGTTTTCTGGATACCTCAATCTCAGGGAACTCACTGCCTCCCTTAGACTTGAACCATCTCCTGAAGTTTCTGTCTCTGTGTATGACCCCTGGTCACCTCTGGAAAGACACTTGTCTCTTAGCTATCATAGCCTACACGTCAGTAAGTATTAACACTAGCATTTCCAACACTTTTCTTGAATCTCTCCAGTCTGTTTTCCCTTTATCCCATCAACAACTTCTTAATTAGGATTGTTGGTTTGGATCTTGCCTTTTCTCCAACATCTTCCCTTAGAAAAACTATAGGAAAAATCCTATCACACCACTCTGAGACTCAAAACTTCCCATGGCTTCCTCTCCTAGCATATGTCTCCTAATTCCTACCATGGTTCAGAAAAACCTCTCGAGTCTAGGTCCTGAGTCTCTTCATGTGGCTCTCTTCCACATACTCTGCAACTCTCCACTGCAGTATTGCCTTAAAAACTCCAGTTTTGTTTTAGTATTGTGATGATGGATCACACTGGTTCCCTTTTAGTGGAAAGCATTTCCTGGAGTTTCTTAAATGGCTGCTGTTTTCTCCTGTGTAGACCTTGTTACTTTCTCAAGGACACTTGCTTGGAGGTCTGGTTAAAACATCTGTCCCATTGCTCAATTCAGGTCTTCTGCACCATTGTCCCTTACTTGGTTTTGTTATTGTTGTTATTGTTGTCTTGTTTTTTTTGTTTTTCCCCCACAATTAACAAAGAGCCATTATTTAATGTTCTCACTTGACCCTGTCTCTCTATTCCTGGGATGTAGAGTTCATGAATGTTAGTATTGTGTCTCATCAGTCCTGACTGTTAGACATAACAGATGCACAAAAATTTTGAAGTGGATGATTAAACATCTAGAGCTAGTAAGTAAAATTAGAGCAAGATGCATTATTGGGCATTCTTTATTTCCTGGGAATTTTACCTGCCATTCAAGTACATCATTCAATTCCTTTACAACTCAGAATTTATAACAAGTCTTTTCAAGAACCAAGATATTTGATGCTTCTACTTTCTTGAATAGATCGCGTGTACATGCCTCTGTTTATAATGATTTCCTATATTCTTCTGAAACCTATCTGAGGCCAAATGTTCTACCTAATTAAAAATTTTCTCTTTATGTTGATTGGTTATTATTATGTAAATACACTTCAAAATTCATTAAACACTTTGAACAATATGGTAAGAAACTGTTTTGTGCCTATACTTATAGGCAGTAACAACTGTCTTTCAGCCTTACCAATATCAGTTATTTACTTTATTATGTCTTCTGGAGGTCAACTTTCTTGTATTTCATCATTGTGTTTTTAAGAGACTAACTTGATACTAGTGTTAGTAATGTGATTTGATTCTGGATAAAGATTCAAGTAGATTTCTTTCTTCTTTTCTGAAGATTTTTTCTTTGTCCTAATTTCAAATGACTTTTGACTCACCCATGGTTATTTCTTAGAGTTCTTTCCTTTCTTGTTTCTCAGGATTTCATATCCACGTTACCCTGGTCCTCATTCTATATTTCTGCATTTCTATTTTTTACTTCTCCTTGATTTCACCTCTAACTTTGGCAGTGTGGCTCTGACATCTCTGACCGTTTTTACATGACTTCTTTGCTGTGGATGAAGCCTTCACTCTCAGTCGCTTCACTTTGTCAGTATCAGGACCCTATGGTTTATTTGCTGCTTTGAAAATGCACTGTCACCATCACGTTGCCCAGACTGGCCTTCAGCTCCTGCACTCAAGTGATCTGCCTGTTCAGTCCCTTTCTATCTCACTGGTAACTTGGACTATAGGGCTTGCATCCCCACACCTGGCCGAGAATTGTATTCCTGAGAGTGTTGTCCGACAATGGCATACAGAGTGAGCATGATCCAGTGAATGACATTAACTCTTAGAAGTGGAGGCCTAACTGCTAAAGGCCATGCAGGAGGAATGACAAATGCCTTTAGAATTCATGGAATATTGTCCACCAGTTAGCACAGTTAGGACATGTCTGCCTTGATTATATATGACCTCAAGGACTAGGTGTCCTGAAGATTTCATGCTGTTATAGAGTTCTGCTCTGCTTTTTGCCCTGACATCTCTCTTAATCTAAGAATTGTATAAAAACTCTAAGGGTCTTCCATCCCCTCACTGACAGTGTCTCTGACACTCACAATCATAATGCTTGATCTCTTTCAGACAATGCTGCTGGAGCAGATTAATGATTCAATCACCAGCCTAAGAAAGAACTTAGAAATGTAGATTGTCATCAATGACTACTACCCTTAGAAAACATTTGGAAAAATAAAACTGTTGGTGAAGCTAGGTTAAAATGTTTCTGCTACTGGCTCTGAGTAGAAAATCTTATGAAACATTTAAAGTTCAGAAAGGTACACTCTTAGTTAAGCTAGAGACCTTTTATGGCCATGGAACAAGAACAATAGCAGCATTAGCTGATGTGACTCTCTCTGAGGCTGGACTGGTGATAATTGATTTCTTAAACCCCTGTTTACCCTCAGCTTCCTGATATGATTTGTAAGAATTGATGACAAGTAGATAGGCATTCTGAAGTTTTAAAGCAAATAAGTTCAGATTTATGATTCTTTTGAGGTTCTTATAAAATTAATTTTAAAGATAAATAATAAAATAATTCATCCTCTTTGTAACTGCAAATTGTTGCCCGCCAGTAAGAGAAACTGACTGAGAAAACTCCCTTGCTTCCTCACACTTTTTAAATCTATAGTTACAAATGTATATGGGTTTTAGGGAATGATTTGTTTTTTTTTTTACCTGAACACCATAATGCTAGTTCTTGTAAAGGTGTTGGAGAACATACTGTTTTTTCTTAGTCATTCACTAGAAGAAAAATAGAATGCAATCACTTTGTAACTTTATACTGCTTGACTGCTTGAAAGATTTTGCTGAGATATATTAGCCATGAGAACAACATTAATTTGTTAGAACTTCATTCTTTCTACCCTTCAAGTATGTATGTATGTATGTATGTATGTATGTATGTATGTATGTATAGGTATAAAAGTTGTGTGAGATGTAAGAGTATGTTGGAATTTTGTCCCATCCATCAAATCTGTGTATATATATAGCTATATATAGCTTGTCTGGGTGTTTGTTGGAGTTTGCTCCATCCACTAATTGTGTATATGTATTTTTATGTATGAACTGCGTGGAGTCTGCTTGTTGGAATATTGTTCCATTCACCCACCAGATACATGTCTATATGTGTATATGTACATATGTGTATGTGTGACCTGCTTGGAGCTTTCCTGCTGGAGCTTTGTTCCATCCATTCTATGTGTGAATATGTCTGTCTGTCTGTCTGCATACATGGATATATGTATTTGTATGTAGAAAGTCTCTAGAGTCTGCCTTTTGCTTCCTTTACTCAGTATGTATGTATGTGCATGTGTGTGTATGAATTTTCTCTTTCCTTTACTTTCTTGCCAGCACCAAGGAATTAAATGAATTCAGAGGTTTTTTGGTTTTTTTGTTTTTTGTTTTTTTTGCTAGCCACAGGGAGTGCGAGACACTATGAATTAAGCTTTGTTCCCTCAGAAAAAAGTCTACTGAATAATTTCTCTAATCACTGGCTGCTATAGGTAGCAGCCCCTGTCAGTATCTTGACTGACCCCTGTCAGCAGCTCTAAGGATTAACTCCCCATTGGCTGTCTGCCTCAGTTTATCCCTGGGTGCCAAAGCTGAACTTTGATATCTAACCAGTAAGAAAAATCAAAGAAAAATGAAGAATTGCATAGTCTAATATGTATTTAAGAGATTTGTGAGACAACTAGCT
Source organism: Mus minutoides (assembly GCA_902729485.2). Lineage (NCBI taxonomy): Eukaryota > Metazoa > Chordata > Mammalia > Rodentia > Muridae > Mus > Mus minutoides. Next base: position 525,326 of record LR749610.1, read on the forward strand.
GTTATCACATAAAAGTATAAATTCCCTCAAAAAGAAATGAGGATTGTTAAATGGGCTTAAAGTGCCCTACACATCAAAGACAAGCAGAGCACAGCCTTGTAGTGAAAGCTGTTTCCTGCAGCCTTTGTGTGAATATTCACTGATGTGATAGGATTAGAATCTGGGAGCAGTCAGACTCAGCTGAATGGGAGGAACTCAGTCCACAGTAGTAGGATAGAACTGGAAAGAGTACAAACTGTCCACTGGGCCTGAGTGTAGTCAACATGGTAACACATGAGTGTTACTTCATCAACTCACCTGCTGTATTCATGTATCATTGCTTAACAATAAAACTCATCTCAACAGCATGAGTTAAATTAATCACATAATAGTTATGTATTGAATTTACCTCTGAAAACAATTCTGACTATAGAGATCAAATAAATAAAATGTAGTGTATTAACACTTTACTTTGAAGGCCATAGGCCATAATAATTTATCTACTTTTCTTTTTCTTTTTTTTTTTTAAAGATTTATTTTATTTTATTATATGTAAGTACACCCAGACACTCCAGAAGAGGGAGCCAGATCTCGTTACGGATGGTTGTGAGCCACCATGTGGTTGCTGGGATTTGAACTTATCACCTTCGGAAGAGCAGTCGGGTGCTCTTACCTGCTGAGCCATCTCACCAGCCCTCTACTGTTCTTTTTTTAAAAAAGCTTGTATGTAAGGAAATTTAGGATTGTTAACAAGTCTGACAGATTAACATGCAATCAAGGTTAAAGTATAAGATATTAGAGTTTTTATTTTAATTTGAAAGTTGTGATAAACAGATAACTAACAGTGGTATGGATCATATCTCATATAACAGATCAGAGTTGTCTGCTAGTATCTCTGTTGAAACCAGGGTATACATTACCAGGATATACATCTGTTTAGTTGGAAACATAATTATTTTGCTATCGTATATGTGGCATAAACTTGTACGTAATCTATTATAACTAGTACTGTTCCTAAAAAATTGTAAGACAACTGAAAAAAAAAAAGGTTGTCAGTCTTATAGACTTACTACAATAAACCAAAGAGTGTAAATTTGTTTTAGCCATGACTTTTAATTAGTCCTTCTGTATAATGATGCTAAGTGATTCTGCCTTCTTTGTATATATAGATGTCTCTTAAACATGTAAGTTGTCTAAAATTGGGAGGCATTAGATGCTTATAAATCTGCATAGTTTCTTAATTTTCCAAATAGTTTTACTCATGTTGGTTGCATTTTTGTAAAGCATCACAGCTAACCATAGTCCATTGTTTGATAATCATGTGTTCTTAGAAAGTCTTATAACTAAACGACACGCTACCATTCTACAGAAGTATTGCTTCACACAAAGTAACCTTGTCAGCAGACTTGCGGTATTAGGACATTACCCACAGGACAAGCATAATGCTCTTTGGGTGTCCCTGACCTAAGAGCCACTTATTCTATATTTTAGCTGCTTAAACTTGAGCCTAAATAGCTTTTGTCACTAACCCGTTCAAACAGAATGAATCTTTTATCTAGCATCATAGAACAATTGGAAGAAATCCTACCTACCAAATAATCAGTGTTATCTTCAAAGAGTAATGTTCTGAGACATGCAGGAAGTTGTCACAACTGAAACAAAGTCATGCTGATCACATAGTGCTTGCCTATAATCCCACCACTTAGGAGGTTGAAGCAGAAAGAATTTTACTATCTTAGGGTGCATGAAGAGACCCTGTATCAAAATGACAGGACGAAGATACTTATGCCAATCCTTACAAGAATAAATAAAAGTGCCAACACGTTGTGAGAAACTATTCTTATGCATGTCTGTCTTTCACTGATTAAATGTGTCATTCCATCCTTGCTTCCTGCTTACATTCCATTTACTATATTGTTGCAGACATACTTGTTCTATTTCAAGACTGAGGTATTAAAACAGCAAATGGAGAGTTATAACCGGCCTGACAGAAACAAAGATATTCTAAAGAGATACTTGTATCTCTCAATCTGAGCAGGAGAATATTGAAATAATAGACCCCCAAGAAATGGAAATATTTCCTCAGAACTGCATGCTGGGAGAAGGAAAAAACCAACTCTGTCTGAGAAAGAGATGTCATACAATTCTAAAAACTTGTCAGACCACATTGTAGGGATGAGACTAAAGCCCAGATAATGATGGGGAAATGGTGGGTAGGACAAAATCTTAACCACAACTGCTCAGATGTGCATATCCTTGGCCCTATATTACACATAATCTCACTTCAAAACCCTAAAGGTGGACTTGGGGAGTCAATGGATCTCTTTGTCCCTCTTCACTCTTCTTATAGCCTGTGACCACATGAAATAAATCTCCCTTTTCAGTTTCCATTTAAAAAGGACATGATAAAATGATAATTAACCTATCACAGGTTGAAAGAAGACCAAATCAGAGGTAGTATATTATTTTCTAATTAAGATGTCAAATAATAAGAACTTTAAATATGGTGAGAGATTTGGAAGTAAAAAGAAAGGAAGCCATGTCATATTTAAGGAAAAAGTTGAGTTCCTTAGTGATAACCTGTCTAGAAGAGGAGAAGAATGACATCAATTAGGAGACCATGCTAGTCACCTTAATGACTGATACTAAGATTAGGTCCTTTATGAAATGGGAAGGAGAGTGAGTCTTTGTAGAAAGCCTCTGTGCTTAGTGTTGGTTCTGGAATATTGACACAGTTACAAGTAGGGCCCCAAATGTGTGTACATGTGTAACTTCCACTGCACGAGAATTCTTTATGTAGAGACAAACAGCTTCTTGAATTCAAAGTTAATGTTGATGAAATTATAAATTTTTAAATGTACTCTTTTTGAAATCCTTATATTTAAAAGCATCTCTATTCATAAGTCTGAACAATCACATTGAAATAGCAACAGTTGTTTATGAGGGAGCTTTCCATTTGGGTAAATACCAATTTTGTAGCTAAATGTTATCTACAGAAATAAAGAAACACGTCTCTTTGTAACTCTGTTTACAATGTAACCTGCATGGAAAACATTAGGAGCCAGCCCCTGTGACATCAAGCCCCCTTTGACATCCAAGACAACTCAAGCAGACTTTGTTTATGCAAAACAGGATGACCAGGAGACCAAAGGGCGTCTGTGTTTGCCACTTCTACAAGAAATATCTTTTTTTGAAAAGGAAATATTAGTTGTTGATTATCTTCAATAGAAACAAAAACATCTCAGAATGGAATGCAAAGCACAAGCCAGACATGAACAAGCAAATGGGTGCAGAGACCTCATCTATGCACACATCAATCTTTATCCATTGTGAACTTTGTTTTTAATTTCTTTCATCCTCATTTTCTTTCAGCAGTAGGTTTGCCAGATTTTCTTCTCCTGCTTCATCTTCATCCTCATCCCCCATTTCTCCTTCCCCCTTTCCATAATCAGTTTAAAACACATAAACAACAACTACTCATTAAGGGGCCCTGTATATTCTCAGTCATATCAACATTACTTCCTTCAGATTACAAACCTTCGAAGACATGAATCACCATAATTTGCCAAATAAAAATGACTTTATAGTATCCACAAAGGTTAACAAGACCTGACTTCCTTTGGGTAAGGCTAGGTGTTATGTAAGTCCTGCCTGAAGGAATGGAATTTCCCCAAGGAGGAATTACGTGAACCTTGTGATGAGAACATTCCTTCCTGTTTTATATTTTGGGTAAATACTAGGGAAAACAGAAAACTGCATATTCTTGGGGAAATATATGAAAGAATGAGTGTATGAAACCTGTGCATGCTTAACTCAATGTATCAAGGCAATTAAAAGGTTCACTGCCAACATATGGTTTTTAGATGGTGTCGTCAGCCCCTAAATTCACAGCAGGTATGTGAGGAGCAACTTGGACAACTGTGATGCAAAGGATGGTAGTGAGGCAGACAGTTTTGAATTGTGAGGTAGCTGTGCAGGAGACTAGGAAGCCCAGCAAGATCTTAGATTCCTTCAGGAAAAACCCAGATGGAACTGTGTCCTCTCCATCATGCCATAACTGGATGGTATTCTATAACCTCTTGCCATCTTTGCCTGCTGAAAAACCTGTTATGGTTTCTAGTCCTTGGCAGATTGGCAGAATCTAGACTAACCTAGGAGACCAGCCTCTGGGCATGAGGGATTATCCAGTTAACATTATCTAAGGTGAAAAATACTCCATGGGTTGGGATAAATAAAAAAATGAAAAAAAGCAAGATGGGCACCAGGGTTTATTTAGTCTGTTTTCTGACAGTGGAAACTATTATGAGCAACTGTCTCAAGCCACTGCTACCATGATGGATCATACCATGGAACTGTGAGCCAACGTACTTCATCTTTCCTCAGACATTGAATGTGAGAAGTGATACAAGTGACAAAGACATCAGCACCCTACGTATGTCCTGACAATGTTAGGTAATATTAACTTCAAGAATCTTCCTTTTCTCTTGGCTTGTGCTCATTGTGGGAACTGAGCAAAGTAGTAGAGATTTCTTTCCTGTCCAACAAATGGCTAACTACGTCCTCAGGCTACCACTGATGAGGAGAGTGGCCCATGGGATTAGACAGGGACACATCAATATTCTGCATGGTCATTCTGGCTCTGTCATGCTCTCAGTCTCTTCTTCTCAGTCCTACTCCTGTTTATAAACACTGAGTATAGACAGGATTTTGTTCTTCAATCTACATGGGTTGTTAGCTTAAATGTTAGAATTCAAAGAGTAAGTAAATGAAACAGTGTAATTGTCATTGCTTTTGTACCACCCGTCCCCCAGAAGTTCAGACTCACTTCTTTCTTTTGTAGAGCTTTCTGGTTTGACTTTTTATGTTTTTCAGTTTATATATATATTAAAAATCTCCAATACAGTTTTAGCAATTTCAAATTCAAGGGAAACCTAAACTTGGTTCTTTTACAATCTCAGCTAGTCTTAGAGTTGAGCAGTCTCTCTCTCTCTCTCTCTCTCTCTCTCTCTCTCTCTCTC
>LR749610.1:679198-696551 GCA_902729485.2 Mus minutoides
GAGAGAGAGAGAGAGAGAGAGAGAGAGAGAGAGAGAGAGAGAGACTTGGAAAGTTGGAGACTTGAGAAGAACAAGCTGTTATTCAATGGGAAAAGATAGATCAAACTAGTAAGTTGAAAACAGTTGCAATCCCATAGAAGGAGGAGAGTCCAGATTGCAGGCAACTCAGTCAATTCAACTTTAACAAAGTTTGCTTAAGATACCCACATTGTAATTAGGTGCAAACACTCACCACTACTGCTTATAGCCCGCTCCATTCCTTAGGTTCCCCTGGCCTCTTGCTGGATCCCATCCTTTTGTAATTCTCTCTACAAGAGTCTGTAAGAGATAGAATCTGTTAGCATTTCTCCAATCTTTGTGAATTTTACTTTTATTCTTAAATGGTTATTTACTTTTGTGCAGAGACACAAGTTGATTTTTTATTTTCCAGAATATCCTAACATATCCTATTGCCTTCTAATAGGCATCTTACTAGTGTAGAAACCCTATAGCCCACTTCATTGTTGTATTCCAGGGAGTATTTAGACCGAATCCCAATTAAATTATCTAATTTTAACCTAGAGCCACTCTACACACAATTGTGAATTCTTGTCTTGTACAAGGAGATGTGGTTAAGGATGGAACTGGGGGCTCAAAGTCAGGCCACTGCATTCAGCCTGCTCTTGGAATTAAAGGAGAGTTGTCAGAGGGCATTACTCATAGCTTTCAGTTTCATACAAAAGTGCTACAGGGCAGGGATGACACTGTCATGTGTCCCTCATTTATTTTTTCTTATTTATTTTATTAATTATCTGGATCACTGTCTGATTCAAATGAACCAAGTGTCCTTGGTTATCAGTGATTACGGACCCCTATACTAACCTCCATGACCTTCAATAATATCTCAACTCAAATGTCAATACACATACAATCTTCTCTCTAGGACCAAAGATGAAAAATATTAGTGCTGTTGTCTATGTGCTTCAAAAAAATTTAAAGTCTCAACTTTGAAAATTACTTTACACAAAGTCTATCTGATGAGAAGAATTTTAAAAATATATAATGATTGAGGAAAGTTTTTCACTAAATTGAACAATTTGAAAACCATAAAAGAATCACTTTTGAGTTCATCAGACTAAATGTAACATTTTAATAAAATAGGTGAGATTATGTTAGGTTTGGGGCTGGTATTAAAAAAAAAAAAAAAAAAAAAAAAAAAAGGCTGCATTTTATTCCCAAGGTAGTTTGGATAACAGACCATTAATTTAAGAAAATTCATCAAGATCTTGGGCCCCAGGTCGCTCAGTGATCAGTCTGTGCAGATCAGCTCTGAGACTACAAAGGGTGAGTGACCAGACTGCTAAGTAACACAGCTTCTGGGACAGGCAGAAGCAACACAGCTTCTGGGACAGACCCAGTTTCTGACTATAGACATGCCGGCACCTTATCCCTCCTGAGGAGAGGTGTCAGTCCTGGAGGGCTTTCCCTCCTGGAGCTCTGGAGGGAGCCAACTTGGGTCCTGGGTCCCTCAGAGACCAGACTGTGCAGGTGAGTGGACAAGCCGAAGAGGCAACACATCTTCTAGGACAGGCCCTATATTCGGCCTTCAACTTTACCCAAGAGGCAGGTCTGAACACCAAAACTCTGTGCACCTTCCCTGCAAGAGGAGAGCTTCTCTGCAGAGACTATTCTGACCACTGAGACTCAAGAGAGAGCTAGACTCCCAGGACTGCTGACAGAGGCTAACAGAATCACAGGAGGAACAAGCTCCAACCAGAGACAACTATAACAACCAACTCCAGAGATTACCCGATGGCAAGGCAAACCTAAGAATCTTAATAACAGAAACCAAGACCACTCACCTTCATCAGAACCCAGCACTCTCACCTCAGCCAGTCCTGGATACCCCAACACACTCAAAAAGCAAGACTCAGATTTAAAATCATTACTAATTGTGCTGGTAGAGGACATTAAGAAGGACATTAAGAAGGATATTAATAATGCACTTAAAGAAATACAGAGGATGCTGCTAAAGGGTAAAAGCCCTTAACAAGGAAACACAAAAATCCCTTAAAGAACTACAGGAAAACACAACAAAACAGGTGATGGAATTGAACAAAATCATCCAGGACCTAAAATGGGAAGTAGAAACAATAAAGAAAACCCAAAGTGAGACAACTTTGGAGATAGAAACCATAGGAAAGAAATCAGGAACCATATATGTGAGCATCAGCAACAGAAAACAAGAGATGGAAGAGAGAATCTCAGGTGCAGAAGATTCCATAGAGAACATGGGCACAACAATCAAAGAAAATGCAAAATGCAAAAAGATCCTAACTCAAAACATCCAGAAAATCCAGGACACAATGAGAAGACCAAACCTAAGGATAATGGGAGTAGAGGAAAATGAAGATTTTCAACTTAAAGGGCCAGCAAATATCTTCAACAAAATAATAGAAGAAAACTTCCCAAACCTAAAGATAGAGATGCCCATGAACATACAAGAAGCCTACAGAACTCGAAATAGACTGGACCAGAAAAGAAATTCCTCCCAACACATAATAATCAGAACAACAAATGCACTAAATAAAGACAGAATATTAAAAGCAGTAAGGGAAAAGGGTCAAGTAACATATAAAGGCAGGCCTATTAGAATTACACCAGACTTCTCACCAGAGACTATGAAAGCCAGAAGATCATGGACAGATGTTATACAGACACTAAGAGAACACAAATGCCAGCCCAGGCTAATATACCCAGCAAAACTCTCAATTACCATAGATGGAGAAATCAAAGTATTCCATGACAAACCAAATTCACACAATATTTTTCCACGGATCCAGCCCTTCAAAGGATAATAAAGGGAAACCACCAAAACAAGGACAGAAACTACACCCTAGAAAAAACAAAAAAGTAATCCTTCAACAGTCCTAAAAGAAGACAACCCCAAGATAGAATCCCAACTTTAACAACAAAAAAAGCAGGAAGCAACAATTACTTTTCTTTAATTTCTCTTAACATCAATAGACGCAATTCCCCAATAAAAAGACATAGACTATCAGACAGACTGGCTACACAAACAGGACCCAACGTTTTGCTGCTTACAGGAAACCCACCTCAGGGAAAAAGACACACACTACCTTAGTGTGAAAGGCTGGAAAACAATTTTCCAGGCAAATGGTCCGAAGAAACAAGCTGGAGTAGTCATTCTAATATTGGATAAAATTGACTTTCAATCCAAAGTTATCAAAAAAGACAAGGAGAGGCACGTCATACTCATCAAAGGAAAAATCAACCAAGATGAATTCTCAATTTTGAATATATATGCACCGAATACAAGGGCAGCCACATTCATTAAAAAAAAAAAACTGTAGTAAAGCTCAAAGCACACATTGCACCTCACACAACAATAGTGGGCGACTTCAACACCCCACTCTCACCAATGGACAGAATCTGGAAACAGAAACTAAACAGAGACACATGGACACTAACAGAAGTCATGAAACAAATGGATTTAATAGATATCTACAGGACATTTTATCCTAAAACAAAACCATATACCTTATTCTCAGCACCACATTGTATCTCTTCCAAAATTGACCATATAATTGGTCACAAATCAGGCCTCCACATATACAAAAATATTGAAATTGTCCCATACATCCTATCTGACCACCATGGACTAAGGCTGATCTTCAGTAACAACATAAATAATAGAATGCCAACATTCACGTGGAAACTGAACAACACTCTACTCAATGATTCCTTGGTCAAGGATGAAATAAAGAAAGAAATTAAAGACTTTCAAGAGTTTAATGAAAATGAAGCCACAACATACCAAAACTTATGGGACACAATGAAGGCAGTCATAAGAGGAAAACTCACAGCCCTCAGTGCCTCCAAAAAGAAACTAGCAGCCTGAGAGCACACCTAGAAGCTCTAGAACTAAAGGAAGCAAATTCACGCAAGAGGAATAAACAGCAGAAAATAATCAAACTCAGTGCCAAAATCAACCAAGTAGAAACAAAAAGAACTATTCAAAGAATCAATGAAACCAGGAGCTGGTTCTTTGAGAAAATCAACAAGATAGATAAACCCTTAGCCAGACTAACTAGAAGGCACAGGGACAGTATCCAAATTAACAAAATCAGAAATGAAAAAGGAGACATAACAACTGATCCTGAGAAAATCCAAAACATCATCAGATCCTTCTACAAAAGGCTATACTCAACAAACCTAGAAAATCTGGATGAAATGGACAACTTCCTAGACAGATACCAGGTACCAAAGTTGAGCCAGGATCAGATTAACAATCTTAACAGTCCCATTTCCCCTCAAGAAATAGAAGCAGTCATTAATAGTCTCCCCCCACCCCCAAAAAAAGCGCCCAGGACCAAATGGGTTTAGTGCAGAGTTCTATCAGACCTTCAAAGAAGACCTAATTCCAACTCTCCTCAAACTATCCCACAAAATAGAAACAGAAGGTACTCTACCCAATTCATTCTATAAAGCCACAATTACTCTGATGCCTAAACCACATAAAGATCCAACAAAGAAAGAGAACTTCAGACCAATTTCCCTCATGAATATCGATGCAAAATACTCAATAAAATTCTCACAAACCAAATCCAAGAACACCTCAAAACGATCATCCATCATGACCAAGTAGGCTTCATCCCAGGAATGCAGGGATGGTTTATTATATGGAAATCCATCAACGTAATTCACTATATAAACAAACTCAAAGACAAAAACCACATGATCATCTCGTTAGATGCTGAGAAAGCATTTGACAAAAAAAAAAAAAAAAAAAAAAAAAAAAAAAAAAAAAAAAAAAAAAAAAAAAAAAAAAAAAAAAAAAAAAAAAAAAAAAAAAAAAAAAAAAAAAAAAAAAAAAAAAAATCCAACACCCTTTCATGATAAAACTCTTGGAAAGATCAGGAATTCAAGGCCCATACCTAAACACAATAAAAAGCAATCTACAGCAAACCAGTTGCCAACATCAAACTAAATGGAGAAAAGCTGGAAGCAATCCCACTAAAATCAGGGACCAGTCAAGTCTGCCCACTTTCTCCCTACCTATTCAATATAGTACTTGAAGTCCTAGCCAGAGTAATTCGACAACAAAAAGAGAACAAGGGGATACAAATTGGAAAAGAAGAAGTCAAAATATCACTATTTGAAGATAGTATATATAAGTGACTCCAAAAATTCCACCTGAGAACTAAACCTGATAAACAGCTTCAGTGTAGTAACTGGATATAAAATTAATTCAAACAAATCAATGGCCTTTCTCTACACAAAGGATAAACGGGCTGAGAAATGAATTAGGGAAACAAGACCCTTCACAATAGTCACAAATAATATAAAATACCTAGGTGTGACTCTAACTAAGGAAGTGAAAGATCTGTATGACAAGAACTTCAAGTCTCTGAAGAAAGAAATAGAAGAGGATTTCAGAAGATGGAAAGATCTCCCATGCTCATGGATTGGCAGGATTAATATAGTCAAAATGGCTATCCTGCCAAAAGCAATCTACAGATTCAATGCAATCCTCATCAAAATTCCAACTCAATTCTTCACTGAGTTAGAAAGGGCAATTTGCAAATTCATCTGGAATAACAAAAAACCTAGGATAGCAAAGACTATTCTCAACAATAGAGAATCTCTGGGGGAATCACCATGCCTGACATAAAGCTTTAAGACAGAGCAATTGTGATAAAAACTGCATGATACTGGTACAACAACAGACAGGTAGATCAATGGAATAGAACTGAACACCCAGAAATGAATCCACATACCTATGGTCACTTGATCTTTGACAAGGGAGCTAAAACCATCCAGTGGAAAAAAGACAGCATTTGCAACAAGTGGTGCTGGCACAACTGGCAGTTATCCTGTAGAAGAATGCTAATTGATCCATTCTTATCTCCTTGTACAAAGCTCAAGTCTAAGTGGATCAAAGACCTCCACATAAAACCAGAGACACTGAAATTTATAGAGGAGAAAGTGGGGAAAAGCCTCAAAGATATCTACACAGGGGGAAAATTCTCAAACAGAACAGCAATGACTTGTGCTATAAGATCAAAAATCGACAAATGGGACCTTATAAAATTGAAAAGCTCCTGTAAAGCAAAAGACACTGTCAAGAAGACAAAATGGCCACCAACAGATTGGAAAAGAATTTTTACCAATCCTAAATCTGATAGGGGACTAATATCCAATATCTACAAAGAGCGCAGGAAGCTGGACTCCCGAAAAATGAATAATCTCATTAAAAAATGGGGTACAGAGCTAAACAAAGAATTTTCAACTGAGGAATACAGAATGGCTGAGAAACACCTGAATAAAATGTTCAACATCCTTAATCATCAGGAAATGCATATCAAAACAACATTGAGATTCCACTTCTTGGGCATATACCCAGAAGATGTTCCAACTGGTAATAAGAACACATGCTCCACTATGTTCATAGCAGCCTTATTTATAATAGCCAGAAGCTGGAAAGAACCCAGATGTCCCTCAACAGAGGAATGGATACAGAAAATGTGGTACATTTACACAATAGAGTACTACTCAGCTATTAAAAACAATGAATTTATGAACTTCTTGGGCAAATGGATGTATCTGGAGGATATCATCCTGAGTGAGTTAACTGAATCACAAAAGAAGTCATTAGATATGCACTCACTGATAAGTGGATATTAGCCCAGAAAGTTAGAATACCCAAGATACAATTTGCAAAACACAAGAAAATCAAGAATAAGGAAGACCAGTGTGTGGATACTTCATTCCTCCTTAGAATAGAGAACAAAATACCCATGAAAGGAGTTACAGAGACAAAGTTTGGAGCTAAGACAAAAGGATGGAGTATCCAGAGACTACCCCACCCAGGGATCCATCCCATAATCAGTCACCAAACTCACACACTATTGCATAGGACAGAAAGAGTTTGCTAAGGGACTCTGATATAGCTGCTCCTATGAGCCTATGCCAGTACCTGGCAAATACCAAAGTGGATGCTCACAGTCATCTATGGGATGGAACACAGGGCTCCCAATGGAGAAGCTAGAGAAAGTACCACAGGAGCTGAAGGAGTCTGCAACCCTATAAGAGGAACAACAATATGAACTAACCAGAACCCCTAGATCTCGTGTCTCTAGCTCCATATGTAGCAGATGTCCTAGTCTGCCATCATTGGGAAGAGAGGCCCCTTGATATTGCAAACTTTATATGCCCCAATACAGGGGAACGCCAGGGCCAAGAAGTAGGAGTGGGTGGGTAGGGGAACAGGGCATGGAAAGGGTAGAGGAAACTTTCGGGATAGCATTTGAAATGTAAATTAAGAAAATATCTAATAAAAAATTTGGAAAAAAAAAAGGAAAAGAAAATGCTTCAAATTCTAGGTGGTAGAGACCTAAAGATTACATGATTCCTAATCCTATTCTGAGTATTAAAAGTTCTTGATCGAGGAACGCAGGAACATTCAAGGACAGATTCACACATCTACTTTCTAATAGAACACTGCGAAAGTGCTTCTAAGAATATTTACAAAGCTAGCCTCCAAATAATGTGAAGGCCACAGGTGACCTTCATTGATGATGAGGAAAAAAAAAAATCAATTCTTGCCATCTTGTCTGTTTACAGAGGCAAGAATTTTGGAAGCAATGGATGCAGAGATGCATGGTGAAAATGTTAATGAGAGGAATGTTCAGTGTACTGGGAGGCCTGACTGGTAACAGGGACTTGGGTTCTAAACTGATTTCATAATGAGACTAGACTAATTTGCCATGCCTGGAGGGAAGCATGCTCCCCTGCCTTAATCAAGTATTTACTCAGAACCATGCTGAAAGGTCTACTTCTGAGCATAGGAATTGTTTCACAGGGCATAAAAATGTAACTCCACCTTTCCCATTTCCACTTCAAAGTCACCCATTAGGAATTTTCGTCTTACTCATGGTGGTACTTAGGGTACAGTTCCTGTCTTGTGTCTTGGTTACACAGAGATGATAAGTAAATACTCCTCTGATCTTGGTTCCAAATGAGTAACATGTAATTCACTTGGAACCAAATATGCCAAAAAGCCATCTGTTTCTTTCTTTCTTTTTTTTTTAATTTTATTTTATATTTCTTTATTTCTTTTCTTTTCTTTTCTTTTCTTTTCTTTTCTTTTCTTTTCTTTCTTTTTTTTTTTCCAAAGCCACGTGTCTGTAACAGCAAAGGCAGCTGAAAAATGCTAAGGTTGGAGTGTCACAATATCAAAGGTATCGATGTTGATTCTGGTACCATTAATCTGTCCTCATTATTTCAGCTTCTCATTCCTGCCTGTGGTGGAGCCAGAAAGACTGGAGGGTCCAGGAGGAAGCATCCTCCCGCTCTTCTCAAATCACCACCACAACCAGTGCGCATGTCCCTTACCTCCACCAACTTCCTCTTTTCTGTAATCAGCTTCCTGCACCAATCTCACTTGAAATGCCTAAATGTCTGGCAAGGGCTTGCTTAATGTCACAGATATAAAATCTTTCTGTTTGGAAAATTATTTAGCTTCATTATCAGGCTATCATTATTTGCTTGTTTTTTTGTTTGTTTTCAAAATTAATATTACTATCTTAAGCAGGGTTGCTCACAAGGCAAATACATCTATTTTTATAATAAAATTTTAGGGGGACATAGCCACATTTATTTTTCATACTTGGTGTCTGTGGCTGTACTTAAGCTGCAGTAGCTGATTTGAATCATTTCAGCATTATATGGCATGCAGAGTTTAAACTGTTTAGTAATTACCCCTACCAGGACAGACCAATGATCCTAACTCTAGGTGCTTGCCTCTTTTTTTTCATTGTCTATGCAACCTTTCAACTGTTCTGCTTTCTTGTCTGTAAACTGAGGATGCTCTTGTAAGGGTGATGGGAAGAAATGCACAAGAAGCACTTGGCATTGAGTCTGCGCAAACACCCAATAGACACTGGTGTCAGAGCCCCATGTCTTGTTTGACACTTGGCATTAACTCTAAGAAAGCAGTTATGACAAAGGACAAGAAAACATGGAGGCTAAGTTATTACTGGGGCTCTAAGTTGTTACTGGGATTGTAATGGGTTGCTCTAAGTTATTACTGGGATTCTAATGGTTTACTCTATTCTGGTTTTCTTCTCTCCATATGGGAATGATGAAAAAAAATGCTAAGATGTTTACAAATGAAGACCACGGGCAAGAAGAAAACATGGAAAGCAGTAGGCTCAGAATCAGAAGAGCAGACTTCCCAATTGCTAGGGGTAAAAAGAAATAAAATCCTCTTAATATTTTAAAATACATAAAATTTTAAAACAGAATCCCCTGCTTAAGCAAATTATCAACTAAATGTGAGGTTAAATAGAAACGTTTAGGGAATGAAAATTATTAAGTGCAAAAAAAAAAAAAAAATTCCTCCAAAACCTAAGATTTCAGCCTCCCTTGGCATGTGCTGAATAAGGAAACTGGAAGTAAACCATGAACCAAGAAAACATTACAGTATCTGGAGGGATTCTGAGATGTGTGTTTGAGAGGGGGAGTCTTCACTCTTTAGGGATTCCCTTATTAGTGCAAGAACCAATGGGATAAATTTAAGCAAATGTAAAGACAACTTTTATGAGCCTCAGTAAAAAATTTGATTAATGATGAGGAAAGTCCATACATTTCAGGATATTTTCAAAAGAGGTCTAGAACCAATTGAAATGCTTTTGAAACAAGATGCACAGTTGAACAGAAAGCCAGTTGGGAAAACTGTAAAGCAGATATAGAGGATGGAGCCCAACTAGAAATGACCCTAGAACAGGCCAGTGTTAAACAGGAACTCTATTGAGTGGAAAAGAAGGTTAAGAAAGATAAAGGTGACAGAGGTCTCAGAATGACCTAGGCAAGTATAGGCACAAGAGAGCAGAAAGATTGGAAATTTGGAAATGATGTTGAGAGTGTTGTGTTTGTCATGCAGCTCCAGACAGACCACACCAGGCCAAATAGTTCCATGTGAGGTTTATTATAGGAGAGAAGGACAAAGATGGTAGCAAAGGAGAAGGGGAGAGAGAGGAGAGAGAGAGAGAGAGAGAGAGAGAGAGAGAGAGAGAGAGAGAGAGAGAGATCAGAGGGGCCTTTTTTTTTATATGGATAGTGATGTAGCCTGCAGGTACAGGTGAAAGGTGAGCCAAATGGATTCTGGGAATATGGTGGCTGTTGCTTTGGCAACAGGTGAGCAGGTCACTGTCGCCCTGATACCAACAGAGAGATCATGGAAAGATGTTGAGAGGTCATGTACAGTCTCTTGAGAGTGAAAAGCCAGGAGAGAATGCAGGATGCTATCCAGATACACAGGGATCAGGAGGCACATTCAGAGTCAGGCCTTTGCTGAGAGTTGGAATTGAACAAGTGAGAGCATACGGTAGATTCTTTCCTTAGTGGAAGTTTAATTCTAACAGAAAAGATAATGATGGCTGAACATCCCTCTTAAAGAATGATTTCATTGGTCAAAGGAGGCTCTAAAGTGGGTTTTATTGTTTGTCTGAGTATATTTTTTTATCTAAAATTCAACACAGCAGGGATCCCTACCATCCTACCTTTCCACCTCCTGGCTCCCATTCCCAGTTTGTAACAGTCTAAGAGCAGTTTCTAAAAGCATATCAAGCCCTTCAGATGTACAACCAAAGCTAAAAGTCACTGCTCTAGAAAGTGGGTGGTCTGGTCTTTTTAGTTCAGAGCTTTAGAGCAGACATGGCCTTTAATAAAATCTCAGTTTATTGGAGAAAGAATGGGAGATGACGGGTAGTTGGAATTTAAGGATATTAATGAACAGTAGTAGCTTCTCTTCTCTTTTCTTTTCTTTTCTTTTCTTTTCTTTTCTTTTCTTTTCCTTTCTTTTCTTTCTTTCTTTTTTTTATTGACTTTCAACCTAAAGTTATCAAAAAAAAAAAAAAGACAAGGAGGAACACCTCATACTCATCAAAGGCAAAATCCACCAAGATGAACTCTTTTTTTTATTATTATTAGATATTTTCTTCATTTACATTTCAAATGCCATCCAAAAGGTCCCCTATACCCCCCCCCCCGCCTTGCTCCCCTCTCCACCCACTCCCACTTCTTGGCCTTGGCTTTCCCCTGTACTGGGGCATATAAAGTTAGTAGTAGCTTCTTTTCATTCTATGAAGTAAATTCACAAATCATCACTGAGAATAAGTGGAAAGTGATTTAAGTAAAGATCCAGAGCCTGGACTGACTAGCATGATGTTACAAATTGACGTAAACACTGAAGATACTTCTAAGTGAACCAGCTTAGAAGCCTCACATGAAGCAGGAACCTAGAAATTACTGTAGCAGCGCTGATTTGTGTGTGGTGTATTTTTGGTTTTATCACAGTATAAAAAGAAATGTATAGATCTGATCTAGAAAATTGTGGATTCACTCCTTTTTGAGTGTTAATCCCCAAGTCTATGGTATGATATTGTTAACACCCACCTGCAGAAATCCAATCAGTAGCATAAAAGACCTAGAACCTAGACTTTCTTCAGGCCTACTGGTTTCCCTGTTGTGATATGGAGTTCTTATATCTACTTCCCACAGGGCTGATTCTTCTGGGCTTTGCATAAATTTAAGTCACTTTTGATTGAAATGGGTTTTTTAGTTCCTAGGCTGAATTTGCTATCATTTGAGTCTGTGTGATAAACAACTCCATTCTGTTTCCATGTACCTTTTATCCCATAAAGGGCTGGGGCTGTAGAAAATTTAGCACATTGGATATAATGGAGAGATGAAGATCATTTTAAAAAAAGCATCTAACATTCCCTTTACAAAAACTGCCCTCAAGAGGTGCACGCAGACAGATTTAATGTGCTTGAAAGTCATTCTGGGACAGACGGAGGGTGTTAGGATGTTTCTGATTCCCTGTCTTTCAAGGACAGGAAAAACTTATAATGATTTTAGAACAGAGAGCAGAGGACGATGCCCTCAAGCAAGACCTGTGATGAAAATAATTAGGAGGCTGCCAGCAAGCAACTCTCCACTGAGAATTTAGAGGCTTCCCTGTGATGATCATATAATATAATAGGTTGGGAAAAGAAAGTTAGCCAATAATACACAACAGAAGAAAACATACAGGCAATGAGCTGAATAGTGGAGTTGCCTCAGTGACAAAGTGTTTTCTGTCCTTTTCTCCACAAATGAGGAGGCAGGGTTCCAGGGGTCAGGTAAAATCCTGTCTGAGGCACTAGATACTTCTTTTTTATTTTATTTGTGAGATTATACTATAATTACAACACTTCTCCCTCTCCTTTCCTCCCTCTAAATCATTGCTGTACCCTTCTTAGCGCTCTTTCCATTTCAAGGCCTCCTCATTAACTGTTGGTTCTGTATAGGTTAGAGCACAGTTATCAGGAAAGGGACATCCCAGTCCAGGTTTCACTCTAAGACAGAGCAGAAACATCAGTGACAAGGATGGTTAGAGACCATGCTTAGAAGGTTCCCATTTGGGAATGAATCCAGTTCAACTCCCTGCAAGTTTTTATTTAGTTAGTACAAAAAAATAAATACAAATAGGAAGTGAAAATAAAAAGACTATATTCCAAGAAGAACAAAGCAAGAAGCCAGGTTGCTATTGTTCTCAAAGTGTTATCAAGTCTTAGGAAAGTCAGACTTGATTGGAACCATGAAGAAGTTGCTGGAAATTGCTATGTTGTGTTATCTCAGCACCTTAAATATTTCACTTTCATAAATGTAACAAATAATGAGTTTACTTTACACCCTCTACAATCTGATTATAATAGGATGCAGATGTTTTCAGAAAGAAATCACTGAGGTAATTTTTAAGGACTACCAGCATAAATATTTATGATTTCTAATGTATCACTGGGAGCATATAAGGTATGGATATTTTAAATAGAGTATAAAGGGTTGGAAAAAATGATACCGCTGCCTAATGAGAGACTGGGTTATCCTTAAATGAAATTCAATACCTATTTACCCCATTTAAATTTAACTAATCCCCATCTGCACATTTTGGCATTTTCCTCTCTGAAGGAACTCTCTGCTAGTGCTATACTAGCTCAATAGCACTTCATTTCCATTTGCTCCCATCCTCATTTTCCCCTTCATTCCACCTATGGTGACCAAATAGCAAATAAATAAATAATAAACAAATTTGGACATCTCTATAGGTTATTTAAGACTATAATAAATAGGCAATTAGATCACCATCTAATGTACTATAAGCAGCACTGGAATACTACAAAAACATACAAGAAGACATAAACTTGATGTAACGTATAAATGACTGCAGCTATTAATGAAATCAGTTTACTTATTAGTAATTTGGGGTCACTGCAGTCTGTTGTCAAACAGTGTAGCAAATCTAAAATCTCAGTGTCGTTCTAAAACATGGGATTTAAACTTATTTGCAAATCATTTTTAAAATGTTCAAAATTGGAGCATTGAGCTTAAGTGTGTATCCTTTTATCTCCAGGTGTCACACAACTACCAGAATTAGTTATTTTAATTAAACAAAAAATAGACCGTAGTTGACTAATACAAAGGCATGAGCAGCTGAATTGAAAGTAACAGATACTAAAAAAATCCCCCCAATTTTTTTTTTAATTTGTTCTTCCCATCCTGGTATCTTTCAGCTCACAGAGCGGATGCTATATCCATAGTTCTCCTCATTAGCCAAACACTGAGGATATTGTTTGCGAACGGAGTCTTTGATGTTAGATTGTCTTCGTATGACCTCTTCTCCTACTGAGTTTTAGAAATCATATTAAGAAGGACATGGTACATTATGTTGCAGTAATGAATTGACCCCAAATCTCAGTGGATTAATGCAACAAATATGTTTTCCTCACTCTGTCTAAAATTAGCCATCCTGCAGCTTGGCTTCCCAAAGCCATGAGGTTTCTGTGGTTTGTAGCATAATGTAGCACTATCACTCAAAATAAAATCACTACAGGATACACTATGAACATATCAGGAATATAGGCTGAAATCCTTTCCCTGTCTTTTGTGCTTCAGTGTGTTTGGTGAGAAAATCCAGGAGAACAGGAAAAGGAAAAGGCAGGTGAAGGAGTGAGCACATCTTCATGTCAGGGTTACTCTCCCTAGGAGGTGGAAAGTAGAAGCTGAGAAAGTCCTTAGCTGTCCAGGCAGGAGATGTGTCTGAGCTTGGCAAAAACACTTAGCTTTGTCAGGATCACCATCTGCAATCTAAATACTGTATGGGAGTTTATGTGGAAAAGCACATCAGGACATTTGAGTCAGTCTCTCACAGCAAGTAGGCCAGCTTTAACTGGTGAGTTTCACCACATCGCATGGATGATGTTATATTGGGAACAAAGGGGATCTAATATTAAAACAGATTTAGGTATCAAATGCAAAAACCAAAAATTAAAGTCCAAAACCAAGCATCACCACCAATTTCAGCCTTTTCTTCCTTTCTCTACTCACTGACCTGAAGCACCCAGCACCCATAAAATCGCCTTAAAGGCAAGGAGAGTATGCAATGATCTTCTATCCTGTAGAAGTGAAATTCTGCTAAAAACAATAATGATTCCAAATTTGAGAGCCAATAAGAGTCCTTTGATAATAACCATAAAAGGCAAACAATGTCTTTTTATTGGATACATGACATCAGATATTTAATGTTAGGGCTAGACATAAATTAGATGGTTGTAGACTCAGGATCCTCCCGTTTTTGAAGTTGAAGCTGGATATCATAAGAAACCAAAACAAAAAAAGATGACAGTATAGAAGTCCCAGGAAGAAGGAAGGGGTGTTCATTTTCTCTTGGTTGGGTGTCTCCCCTAGCAACCATGCCTGCTGCTTTTGTATGGATATAGGGACAATGCTGTATTAAAACTCATTGGAGAAGGAACTACCTAGAAAGAGCTGTTTTAATTTTGGAGCTTATTAAATATATTTAAGAATCTCTCTGTCTTCAAGGCTTAATTAGCCTGGCCATTGACTGACTCTCATGGAAAATCCCTATGTCTATTGAAATCAATTACATCATGTAAATGATTTTCTTTATAACATGAATTATATGAGGATCATAAAGGTCATGGGTACTAGAGGGAAATATAATTGGTTAATTGCAATAAAAAGGTACACACTTGATCTAATTTACTAGTGATTCCTTAGCTATAGCCCTTTAAGATAAGAAGCAGAGACAAAAACTAAGCCACATACTTGGTCTTAGTACTTTGGAAATAACATACGTTACATGCACACCAAAGGTAGTTAGGAAGATCAGAAGTTCAAGGCCAGCCTAGGCTACATAAGACTTATTCTTTAAAATATCTAAAACTATGATTTCTACCTTTAAAAACTAGGAAAAAATAAACAAGTACATTCAGAACAGAGGTGACAATAGGACTAAAGCAGTGGAGAATGAAATAAAGGACAACAATGTATCAATAAGCACTGGATATATCAGAGCTTGGCTCTGTGAAACAATCAACAAACTCAACCAATCTTTGGACAGAATGACAAAATGGGAGGGGAGAGAAGATTCAAGATACTAAAGATCAGGATGAAAGCAGGGCATTGCTGCCCACTTTGCAGGAATTGAAAGAATTCTAAGGGAATGCTGTGAAAACTGTGCATCATCAAAGAACGTAGTAGTCCAAAATGGATTAATTAAGTGATAAAATTTCCAAATGTTCTCAAGAAAATTTGGAAAATATTAATAAGCCAATAATGAATACAAAGGCAGAGTTAATAATCTTAAAACTTCCTTCAATAAAAATGTAAGTCCAGTTGGCCCAACGATCAATTCCACCATATGCTCAAAATCGAGTTAATTTCAATCCTTTGCAAATCTTTTAAATTATAGAAAATGGTAAGTTACCCACAGAGCCTTGGCCAAAACAGAGCACATATTAGAACATAAAGCATCTCTACAACTACAGGAAAGTTGAAATAATTTCTTGTTCCTAATTGAGGCACCAGGAATAAAACTAGATATCAGCAATAATAGAATCCATATAAAACATACAGATCATGGAGATTGAAGAATACATTACAAAATAATGAAGGGAAGAGATTAAAATAATACTAAATTTTCTAAGTTGAATGAAGATAAAAAACATAACATACTAAAATGTATAGATACAATGAAAATGGTCTTAAGAGAAAAGTTTATAGCTCCAAGGCTAAACACCATAAAATCTGAGAGAATGCAATAGAGGAACTTCATAACCAACCCTAAAGCCTTGAAAGAAAAAAAAAAAAAAAAGACAATATCCAAAAGCAGCAGACAGGAAGAACTGAGCAAGATCAGAGTAGAAACTGATGAAATAGAAATTAAAACTAAATACCAACAATCACTGAAATGAAGTTAGTTCTTTGAAAAGAATAATAAGATTAACACATTCTTATTCAAATTAAAGAAAAGAAAGAGAAGACTCTAACTCACAAATGCACGAGAAAATATTACAAAGAAAATCAATGGAATCCAGAAGATCATAAGGACATACTTCTAAAGCCCTATTCCAAGGACTGGGGAAATAATTCCATAACTAAGAGTAAGAACAGCAACAACCAAAACACCTGGTTCAATGTAGTCCTGGCGTCTTAAGCAAAACAATCAGACAAAGAGACCAAGAAGATACAAGAAGAAAAGGAAGAAGTCCGATTATTCTCATTTGCAGATAGGATTCTATACCACAGGTTCTCAACCTGTGGGTTGTGACCCCTTTGGAGCCAAATGACTCTTTTATAAGGGTTGCATATCAGATATCCTTCATATCAGACATTACATTACAATTTACAACAGTAGCAAAATTTCAGTTATGAAGTAGCAACAAAAAAAATTTATGGCTGAGGAACTGTATTAAAACATTGGAGCATTAGGAAGTTGAAAACCACTATTTTAAAGGATTAGAGCATTTGGACTGTATAAAAAAGTGTGAAGAATAAAATATTTAGATCAGTTCTCCTCAGATTTCTTAATGTTGTAATCCTTTAATACAGTTCCTCATGTTGGGTTGATGCCCAATTATAAAATTGTTTTCATTGTTCAGCATGCTTTTTTATTGGTCTTAGGACCACCAGCTCAGAGATACCACTACCTCCAATGGACTAGGCCTCCTACAACAATCACTAATTAAGAACACACCCTCTAGCTCAATCTTATGGAATCATTTCTTCAACTGAGGTTCCTTCTTTTCAGATGACTCTAGCTTGAATGAAATTAACATAAAACTATCCAACATACTACTCCTGGATATATACTCAAAGGACTTTTTATCATAACATGGAGATATTTGTTTATCAATGTTCACTGTTGATACATTCACACTAACCAATAAGTGGAAAGAGCCTAAATGTCAATCAATTGAAGTATGGATAGTGAAAATGTGATTAA
>LR749610.1:696651-709905 GCA_902729485.2 Mus minutoides
CCCCCTGGCCCCGGCGTTCCCCTGTATTGGGGCAAATAAAGTCTGCATAACCAAGGGGCCTCTCTTCCCACTGATGGCCAACTAGGCCATCCTCTTCTATATATGCAGCTAGAGACACGAGCCCAGGGGGTACTAGTTAGTTCATGGTTATTCTTCCACCTATAGGGTTGAAGACCCCTTTAGCTCCTTGGGTGAAAATGTGATTAATTTAAACAATAGAATATTATTCAGTTGTAAAGAGAAATTAAATCTTGAAATTTGCAATTAAATGAATGGAGCTAAAAATAATCATTCTGAGTGAGATTACCCAGGCACGGAAAGGCAAAAGCAAATTGTTTTCTTCTATAAGTGGATGCTAACTTTGACCTTTTTTGATATATGTGTTTATATTGGAGTACCATAGAAACTAGGACACTAGTGAGAGTCATTCGGCAGGGAACTTTAGAGAAGGAAGATAGAACAAAGGTGTTATGAAAAAGATAAAGGAACAAGAAGGGTTAAGTGGGATGGGACATGGGAGGGCAGCATAGATGAGGGAGTATGGAAAGACGAAATGACTGCCAATAACGCTTGGGGAAAAAACTCAGGGAAACTTATTACTATAGAAGCTTCTTAAGATGCATAGAGGAGGATCTGAACACATTTGATAAATGTATGGAGTTCTCAAACAATAAAAACTTATGGAACAGAACACTTATGAAGACATTGTATGATGTTATATATCTTTACAGTCCCATGGAACTCAAACACTACAAGATAAAAAATTGTCAATGTTCTTGGTTATATCTAAAATTAGATGGTAAGATGGTAAGATCCTATTCTTGAAGTCACCACAGAACCATCACAGAACACAGAAAAATATCAAGGTGATAGTCATCTGGAAGCTTCATCCTTACTGACTAGCTTTTGATAGTGCTAGAAGTTGCTAGGCTTAGTACCTGGGAAATAAAATTAAGTAACGTTGTTATCCATCTGTGAATCCTGTGAATGACAAAATGTGCTCACTGGTGCTATAATAATATGAATGTTAATGTAACCAACTACTTTTAAATTAGATTTACATTCTGTTTATGAATAAGGTAGAGACTTGGCATGCCTTTCACCATTAATAAAGCTAAGAACCCATGGATGACTGCAGGTAATAGGACCCAGAAGAGACCATACTACTATTATACTGCTAAATACACATAGTATTAAACTGTCCCAGGTTTTATTCATATATCCATTGTGTAATACATTTCTCAGGCCTTATCAGAGAAAGGTCTTTGTGTAATAGAAAGTTAGTAATGCAGATACCCACAACTGATCAACTTGCAGATTACAAGAGGTTAGGGAGTGCTCCTCTCTGAACAGTACATCTATATCACAACTCTGACTCCCTAGAGTTGGGTTCATTGCAGAAGCGTAGAAAGAAAGATTCTAAGAGCCAGAGTTAGTGAATGACTACAGCAAAATAATGATGTCCGGATACAACAGGGTGGTAATATATGTGAACTAACCATGACTGTGAATGCATGCACAACACTCGGAAATGATCAAGGCAGACAAAATATGCCAGGGTGGATAGGAAGGGGATTCCTGAAGTGCCATGTCTAGCTGAGGAACTATTGGCAATTGATGGCTACTGGGTAAGGGAGAGTCAGTTTTCATCAGGCACCTGTGAGGCCACCTATGCTCCAGCAGAAAGACCCACAATCATGCACCTACTGGCAGTTATTAAGTGGTCTCAGAAGCCTTTCAACAAGAACAACAACAACAACACGCATAAGAAACTGAAAAGAAATGAGTGATGGGCGGAGGTAGGTAATGAATGGAATTGTGTTTGTGAATTTTATCAAAACAAATCAATGTATGAAATTCTCAAACAAAAAAATTATGGGGATAAGATACACATCAAGAAATCATATGATGCTATGTAGATAAAAATGAGACATGATGAACAACTGAAATGGTAAAACAGCATACAAATACATCTTTAAGAACCTTAATTAAAATACTAACAATATGACTCTAGCCACTTATAAAAATCATAGCCCATAATGCCAGGTGGGAAGTCAACCAATGCAAAGCCCTATATTAATAGTCTCTGGGTCAAAAACCTCATATGGTTATCATAATAGAGACACACATGAAATCTGACAGTCCTGAGACCTGCATTCATAATAAAACTTTAAATAAACTTGGATTGGAAGCAAATTTAACCATATAAAAAAACATCTACAAACATACTAAAAACCTGTAGCAAACCTTACTATGTAAAGATAAGAAATAAAAATGAATGCAACTTTCCTCTTAAAATGGAAACAATACAATAACTGCTCTCATGCTTACTGTTAATTAACCCTAGAGATTCTAGTTCTTGTTATCAGGCAAAAAAAAAAAAAGCCATGTCATATCGAAAAAGTAAATCTATAACTCTTCACAGATGCTATAATTCTGTACAGAGAAAATCCCAAGCTCTCAAAAAATACTACTTAAACAGAAGTTCAGAGATACTCTATACTAAAACAAATATACAAAATATGTACAATATGAAAATGATGAAAATTCCATCTACACTAATACAAAATAATGAAAGTATATATATTTAACAAAAGAAATTCCAGACATCCCCCCATAAAACTACAAAGCCCTGGAGGCTAGGAAGATGGCTAAGAGGTTTAAAGCAGATTGTTGCAGAAACTGTTGTACATTTACACAATGGAGTACTACTCAGCTATTAAAAACAATGAATTTATAAAATTCCTAGACAAATGGATGGATCTGGAGTGTATCATTTTGAGTGAGGTAATCCAATCACAAAAGAACTCACATGATATGCACTCACTGATAAGTGGATATTAGCCCAGAAACTTAGAATACCCACGATACAATTTGCAAAACATATGAAACTCAAGAAGAACAAAGTCAAAGTGTGGATACTTTGCCCCTTCTTTGTTTTTTCAATTTTTATTAGATATTTTCTTCATTTACATTGCAAATGTTATCCTGAAAGTCCCCTAAACCCTCCTTTATCCCCTGCCCTGCTCCCCTACCCACCCACTCCCACATCTTGGCCCTGGGGTTCCCCTGTGCTGGAGCATATAAAGTTTGCATGACTAAGGGGGCTCTCTTCCCAATGATGGCCAATTAGGCCATCTTCTGCTACATATGCAGCTAGAGACATGAGCTCTGGGGGTAGTAGTTAGTCCATATTGTTCTTCCACCTATAGGGGTGGAGACCCCTTCACCTCTTTGGGTACTTTCTCTAGCTTTTCCCTTGGGCCCCT
Source organism: Mus minutoides (assembly GCA_902729485.2). Lineage (NCBI taxonomy): Eukaryota > Metazoa > Chordata > Mammalia > Rodentia > Muridae > Mus > Mus minutoides. The sequence continues at coordinate 699,921 of LR749610.1, forward strand.
TCTTAGAATTGGGAACAAAACACCCATGGAAGGAGTTACACAGACAAAGTTTGGAGCTGAGACAAAAGGATGGACCATCCAGAGACTGCCCCAGCCGGAGATCCTTCCCATAATCAGCCACCAAACTCAGACACTATTGCATACTCCAGCAAGATTTTGCTGAAAGAACCCTGATACAGCTGTCTCTGGTGAGGCTATGCCAGTGCCTGGCAAATACAGAAGTGGATGCTCACAGTCATCTATTGAATGGAACACAGGGTCCCTAATGGAGGAGCTAGAGAAAGTACCCAAGGGGCTGAAGGGGTCTGCAACCCCATAGGTGGAACAACAATATGAACTAACCATTACCCCCAGAGCTTGTGTCTCTAGATGCTTAGGTAGCAGAAGTTAGTCTAGTCGGCCATCATTAGGAAGAGAGGCCCCTTGGTCTTGCAAACATTATATGCTCCAGTACAGGGGAACTCCAGGGCCAAGAAGTGGGAGTGGGTGGGTAGGGGAGCAGGGTGAGGGGAGGATATAGGGGACTTTTGGGATAGCATTTGAAATGTAAATGAAGAAAATACCTAATAAAAAATGGGAAAAGAAACAAAAGAAAAAAAAACAAACCCAGATTGTTGCTCTTGCAGAGGATAAGGGTTTGATTACCAGCACATGCATGGTGGCTCCATTCTAGAGGATATGATGCAATCTTCTGACATCTGCCAAAACCAGACATGCACACAGAACACATTTATACATCTAGGCTAAACATTCATACACATGAAATGAAATAAATCTGAAAAGAAGGTACAAAACTTTGGTAAAAGAAAGTGAAGAAGATCTAAATGAATAGAGATTTTTTACATACATCGATCAGAAAATTAAATACTGTTACATTAGCTATGTTCTTCAAATTGATTCATAAGATTAATCCTATTAAACTTCTAGTTCTTTTCACAGATGAATAATAAAGTTCATATGTCAATACAGAAATTCAAGGGATCTAAAACATTCCTCAAAAAGAAGATCCAGTATGGAAAAGTCATACTCCCCCCCCCCCAAAAAAAAAAATCCTGTGCAAATATCAGGAGTAACTTGGCATACAGATATATAGTTCAATGAAATATAATTTAGTATCAGATTTAAACCATTTATTTCATTTAGATCAAACATGTTTTGCTCTAGGATGCCAATGCAGCTGAAAGAAGATCAAAACACCTTGGTGGTGATGCTAAAATAATCCTAGAGCCATGTACAAAAGAATGAAAATAAAATGGACAATGTTCTGTCACTTCCCATAAAAATTATTTTAAAACATGTCCAATGAAATATAACAGGTAAAACTCTTAAACTCTTGAAATAAAAAGTGGGGGTTGAACCTGTGTGACCAGAGCTAAATAATGTATTCATAGACAGTTAACCAGTACATGCGACAAAAGCACAGGATAGGTAAGTTAGCCTTTACACATCAACAGCGGAAGCCCTTTGTGCTGCAAATCATAACATGAAAAGGAAAAGCTAATACACTGAGAAAAATCTCTTCAAAAGAACATCTAATAACGTACTTGTGTTCAGAAAATATAAAAACCACTTATAGCTCAATAATGAAAATACAAATAATCCTATTAAAACGAGACAAGTTATTGAGACATTTCTCCAAAAATAACATACAGTAATAACCATTAAGTGTTTGAAAAGATATTAAACACTATTAGTCAACAGAGAAATGTAAATCAGACCTGCAGTGAAAGACTTTACTACATAATTTTTCAGACAACGTTAAGGGCTGGTAAAAAAAAAAAATGCTGGATTATCATACCTTGCTGGTGGCAAGGTAAATAGATGTAGCTACTTTGTAAATCACTTAGCCTTCCTCAGATGGTAAAGCTCAGACATTATTTGAGAAAATATGCTCCTTCACAAAAGTTAACATGAATCCCTCTGGCATGCGCTTAAAAAAAAATGGAAAGATTCCAAATGCCTTTCAACAAATGTATGCATAGGTGAAATGTGGCAAATTCACACAATGCAGCAGTATTTGGTCATGAGAAGGGATAAAGTGCAGGTACATGCTGTAATATAAACAAAGGTTCAAAGTATTTTGAGTGAAAAGAATTAAATCTTGAGCATAAAGTCTATTCTAACAATCCAAACCATCCAGAAGATAATTGTATAGAAACACCAAGTAAATTAATGCTTACTGACAAAAGAGGAAGGGAGAAATGAGAAAGAGATTGACTTTTAAAAAATAAATAATAATAACTTGAAACAGCTAGGTTTCTCCTTTTTGGTGGGGGGAATTGAAAATTATATTGTAACGATGGTCCTAAAACGCTATGGAATTGCTAAAATTTAATTGTATATTCTAATTTTAAGACTATGTAAGTATTTTATTTCAATAGAGCTGAAAAAATTTAAGGCAGTGAATATACACACATGCTACACTCATCTTTAAAATCATGTCTTATCTCATTTTTGTGTCTCTAGAGTTTCCATTACAAAATGGGACAGATAGATTTACAACACAAAGGCCAGTAGGTGAAGAAGGAATTGGGTTTTCAACCTTCAAGGTCTGATGCAGCTGACAGAATAAGCAATTTTCTTTTACAAAAGATAAAAACAGACATAAAAATCAATGAGGATACCACGTATTTCCACAGAGCATTTATGGCTACTATTTCTTTACTATTATGAGATCTCATCATGCTATATATACGCTCTCTCTCTCTCTCTCTCTCTCTCTCTCTCTCTCTCTCTCTCTGTATGATTATTACATATTAGTTGTGCAAATCCATGGCTTTCCCTGTGACACTTGAGATAATGGCTATTTCAAGTGTGTTGTTAATATCAATCCTCCCCACTACCCTCTTTTACCTCCCAGTCTCTCCCTAATTTCTTTGATTTATGTATATGTGTACATGATGTATATGTGTACATATATATATATATATATATATAAAATCAAACATATGTGTATATGCATACATGACATGTATGTATGTAAGTATGTATGTATGTGTGTATGTATGTATGTATGTATGTATGTATATATGTATGTATGTATGTATGTATAAAATCACACAAGCCCAAGCAGAGAAATCTGAACAGTACTAACGAAAAGATCCCCTTGGTACTCTAGACTCTGAATGTGGTTTATGATATGTGGACTCTGAGTGTGGGAACAGGTGAGCTGAGAGCCCAGGATCAAGAGGAAACAGTCACGTACATGGAGTGTCAATCTCCATATCTAACGCACTCTTCAAAACTTGTTTCTCTCCTGAAAGACAATTTATGTCAATTCAATCCAGAAAATAATTCTTCCTCCAGGGAATATGGGCCCAGATACTAGGCTGAGACAAGCATAAAATATTGGAAAATATGGTTATAGATATGGAAGAAGCATATGTGGAGCTGGATGAAGGAAGAATGATCCAAATTATGTTGCTGAATGAGAGATATCACCCCGGTAAGGGTAAGAAGCCATATTCAGAAAAATAAATATTTGGTATTTTCTCTTTTTTTTCAATTTTTATTAGATATTTTCTTCATTTACATTTCAAATGCTATCCTGAAAGTCCTTTATATCTCCCACCTCCCCTCCCCAGCTCTGCTGCCCTACCCACCCACTCCCACTTCTTGGCCCTGGCGTTCCCCTGTACTGAGGCATATAAAGTTTGCTGGACCAAGGGGCCTCTCTTTCCAATGATGGCCAACTAGTCCATCTTCTACTACATATGCAGCTAGAGACATGAGCTCTGGGGGTGTTAGTTCATATTGTTGTTTCACCTATAGGGTTGCAGACCTCTTCAGCTCCTTGGATACTACTTTCTCTAGCTCTTCCATTGGGGGCCCTGTGTTCCATCCAATAGATGACTGTGAGGATCCACTTCTGTATTTGACAGGCACTGGCATAGCATCACCAGAGACAGCTATATCAAGGTCCTTTCAGCAAAATCTTGCTGGCATATGCAATAGTGTTTGCGTTTGGTGGTTGATTATGGGATGGATCCCTGGGTGGGGCAGTCTCTGGATGGTCCATCCTTTTGTCTCATCTCCAAACTTTGTCTCTGTAACTCCTTCCATGGGTATTTTGTTCCCTATTCTAAGGAGGAATGAAGTATCCACGCTTTGGTCTTCCTTATTCTTGATTTTCTTGTGTTTTTCAAATTGTATCTTGGATATTCTAAGTTTCTGGGCTAATATCCACTTATCAGTGACTGCATATCAAGTGAGTTCTTTTGTGATTGGGTTACCTCACTCAGGATGATATTCTCCAGATGCATCCATTTGCCTAAGAATTTCATGAATTCATTGTTTTTAATTTCTGGTATTTTCTCTTGAAGGTATAAAGTAAAAGTTTTAAATTTGATTAAAAAGAAAAGAGGACATAAAAGTCAAAAGGGATGATGAAGCAAGAAGAGAGACTCAGGGAAAACAGGAAGGGGCTGGAAGGCCGTACAGGCCTATGAGGAGGGCAGATATCAACACCATATAATATATCCATTACCTAAAGTGTCACTGTAAAATCTATAGGTTTGCACAACTAATATACACTAATAATTATTATGATATAAATCTGAATTAAGCAAACTTTATTTCACAAACATTTTATAAATCATACTGTTATTTGCTCCATTCAGTTCTGGTTTTATTTTTGTAATGTCTACACAGAGAAAAAAATATCTAAATAGGCTATTAGTTAATGGAAAATGAGTTTTCAATGAGAAGAGCTGGACAGAAAAGGAGACTCTCTGATAGATGAGATTGGCCCAAGAGAAAGAAAGGGAGGAACCAAGGTCAGTAGAATACATGGCAGTGGCTTTTTAGAGGATTTTGGTTGCTCAGGTAAAGAAATTATTAATGACATGTATCCAGTATAAGAAAGATATGAGATGATTTAGTTTATTTACATTTTAATACAATGATAAAAAATATTGAACTCGATTACTTATATGAAGATTATTGCTAGGCTAACATAATATACTTAAAAGTTGTAAGAATCCATTCCTCTCAGAAACTTCTGAACTAAAACATTTTTGCAGGGAGAGATCTCAAAGTCATTAGGTCTTATATTTGTACTTCTTATATTTCTAATGACTCTGGAACATCTGTGACCTAGCTGTGCTACAAGAGCTTCCCTGAAGATATAGAAGATAAATAATAATTCCATCGCCAGTTGAAGCTTCCCCAAATAGGGGGATATCAACAACAAAAAGCCAATGCATTCTTTTGATACTAGACACTGGGTAATATTAATGACTTAGAAGCATGGGTGGGTATATTCAGTGTCTAAATAGTAGAATTTATCCTATAGCACTACAACTTGTCCTTTGGGAGAATAAAACAAGAGGTGGTTTATAATTTGTTGTTGAAACATTTGTAGGCAACCAGAAAATTTAATCCAAGTGATGTCTGTAGGACCTCAAGAATGCAGACATGGAGTATGACTACAATTTGTTAATGCAAATAAAATAGAATTTTTGAAACATGGAGTGTGAGCAAATAAATTTAGATGGAAGCAAGGCATACTACCTCATGCCTGTCATCCCCATACCTGGAGGCTAAGGCAAGGGAAAAAATTGTGAATAGGCTAGCTCAGATAAAAAATGAGATTCTGTCTCAAAAAACACAAAAATGGGAAATAGGTAAAGCAAATGATCAATCTATCTATCAATTAATAAGAAATGACTGGCAATATCCAGTAGACAACGCCCTCGAAGTGCACATTTAGGCTCTGCAAACAGAAATACTTTCATTTATTTGACTAGTATCTTTTCAAGAGCCTTGCCAATAGGCCACAAATGTCCTGTGTGACCAGTTCTCCAAAGTCTGGCCTTTGGAGATAAGAGTCCAGAATGCAAAAGGTTAGTTTCTGAGCTGTACAGAATGACTCAAAGGATACTTCTCATGATCTGTGTTGATAGCCTTTCCAGGGAAACACACAGAGTTCATGCCTTACACTCTTAAGTCCAAAGAGCTCAATGACCAAAGTGATTTCCTAAATTCAGAGAGTATTAATATCCCATTGCCTAGTCCCTGATCCCAACATACAATCCTGATTACATAGCTTGTAGAGTTGGTTTCCTTATAGATCTACAGCCAACATCTTCCCTGTGTTCTGACTACATAACAGGCTCAGAAATGAAATCAGACTACCCAAAGTTCCTTCTTTATTTTATTTGTAGATACTCAGAACTACAGTGACAACAGCAATTTTATTATTGATCATGAAAACTTCTTTGCATGCATCTCATATATAGTGCCAAGCAGACATCTTACTTGTAAGGGGCTCTTAACAAACACTAGAGTTGGATGTGGGCATCAGAGTGAAGTTAATATGTCATTAATTATGTGTCTCAGCTCTTCTTTTAATGGCAGACATTTTGAGACATAAATATGGTAGGAAATGAGTGGAAGAACAGATGCCCATAAATAGTGGACTGCTGTTACATGGAGGTTAAACTTCCCCAATAGCAGTTTCTCAACTCTTCTTCTCTCTTCACCCTTTACTTAAGCTTCCATGGGTATGGAATTTCAGATTCTATCAATCACAGAAAACCAAGTCTAGTTTATTAATAACTCCTATAAGATAGTAGTTCATGACACTTAATGAGTATCTATAGTATGGTAGATCATCTGCTAAATTATTTTAATCCCTTGTTTGGATATTCTCCTACTCAAGGTGTCAAGAAGCTTTACCATTGACCTATATGGAATAATTCAGCTCCTTTCTGTAATCTCCAAAAGAACCATACTCTTAATTTCATAATCTCAACAGTAGTCTGATCATCTACTAATTACTATAACATTAATTCCACCAGTGCAGAAGGAGCCATGAAGAGTCATGGTATCAATATGTCAGATTTCTCTAATCACTGTGCATCAAAATCACTGTAAGCACACAACTGTTCCATTCTGTCCTTGGCCCTCTGTTTTTTCCTCTAAATTACTATTAAATGCTTTGAAAGAATATAAGTTATGAAAGATAGTAACATCTTTATAAACCCATGCACATACAAGCCAGAAGTAATAAATATTAACATTTGAAAAAAGACACTGAAGGCATGGTGAGGACTCTGTATTATAGATTCACAGTACAGAGGATTCTTTGTTGACAGAATAGATTAGATGTTATTTTTATCATGTCCATGTTTATCTTCTCAAATTTTTATACAAAAAGTATAATACGTTTTATTTTTACAAATGTAAGTGATTGATGATACATCATGTTTGACTCTAAAACCTGGTTTATTTCACTGGAATTGACTTTCCCACTGTCACATTATTATAAACATAACCAAACATATAATAGTTTGGTTGCTATTGGTATGTTGAGGTTGTTTTTAATTTGGGTTATTGCATATGAAGATAGAAATGAATGAAGCTGCATGAGTCATGACCCATCCCTTGTGGTATGTTGGTCATAAATGGCTGTTGCCTTAAGCTTTAAGACAGTGGTGTCCATAGGCAAAGCACAGGCCCTTTGTCAGAATGGTTCCTCTGTGATTCCCAGAGTGAGGCACAATTCTACAGTACCTGCTCACAAGTTGGTAGCATTCACAAGGTATCTGGGTCTACCTTTGTCACAATAGGCTTCAGGAACCAAGCGCTTTTCTGAGCATGTAGAACTTCTGGGATTGAACATATTTGGGATTGGACTACTCTCTGGTGCAAAATCAGTGACTACACCAGAGTAGACTCAGAGAACACCCAAACTTAGGGCGCCATCTAGTGCTAGAAGAGTGGAAGTGACTACGTAATACCAAGAAAATAGGCAGCTAAGAATTTCAGGAAAGTATAGCCCAGACAAAGGTAGACAACAAAGACAGATAGAAACCTATCCCTTTATTGCAGAGGCAATGTCTTAGAATAAGTGTCAAGAGACATGTTTAAGACAATGCACTGCAAGCAATTGACGTAGTAACCAGTAAGGAAAACTCCAGGAGCTTTAAAACATCTGTTTTAAGAAAACGTAAAAGGCTTCAAACAAAGACAGAGCAGTGACTCTGTGCTTTTACAAAATACGTCCAACAGAGATGGAAACAATTCTAAAATCAAGCAGAAATCCCTGAGCTGTAAGGTACTATACACCACACCAAGGAAAACAGTCATAGCAGGATAACTCTAGCAGGAGACAGAACTAAGGAGTGAGAAGATGAAAAGACGGGCTTATCCTTATCGGCAATACACACCCAGAGAAGACAGATGGAGGGGAGACTATGGAAATGTGGGGAAGGCACTGAAAGAGTAAAACTTTAGGATACTGAAATTTGAGATAGATTTGAGAGTGCCACAAAAGGGGTCCCCAGTGCAGGAGCTAGAGAGAGTACCCAAGAGCCAAAGGGGTCTGCAACCTTATAGATGGAACAACAATATGAACTAATCAGAACTTTCAGAGCTCGTGTCTCTAGCTGCATATGTATTAGAAGATGGCCTAGTCAGCCATTATTGGGAAGAGAGGCCCCTTGGTCTAGCAAACTTTATATGCCCCAGTATAGGGGAATGCCAGGGCCAAGAAGTGGGAGTGGGTGAGTAGGGGAGCAGGAAGAGGGGAGGGTATAGGGGACTTATGGGATAGCACTTGAAATGTAAATAAAGAAAATATGTAATAAAAAAAAGGGTACCTTTTAGTTTCTAGTTTCAGTTACTATGGCAAATTCTTTAGAACATCAACTTCTGAAAAGGGTTTACTGTGGGTTTATGATTTTGGAGGGTCCAGTCTATGCTTGATTGGGTCCACAGATTTCAAGTTGATGCTTAAGCAGTATATTATAACAGAATGTGTGGCAGAATGAAGTTTCAACCCTGTTGGCCAGGAATAACTCTGAAGAAAACCTCCTGAATGGTGTTATACTGTAGATATGTCAGTCATAACTTTTTGTAAGGACAAAAGTCAAGGAACTGCATTTGGATGTTAAGAGAAAACAATATAGAATGATAGAAAATGAGCAGTCAAAAATTTACAATATTTTTTTAAGTCACAAGGAGTAAAAGGTTAGAGGTTATTTGGCTAAATTATACCCTTTTTCATATTTATAGTCATGTTTAGCTACTGCACTTTCAAAACAGCTTGTTAAAAACTAAGATATTTGTAAAGATCTTGTGGTAAACATGAAGGCAGAATCTATAATAGCTAAGTGAAAACACTAAGCAAGCCATCAAAACATTCTACTAGTGTAACCCCTTAGCTAAAAAGATAGACTCTAAAACAGGGAGAGAAAACGTGTTATAATATAATGAGAAATCAAGTTACAATATGTCTACAGCAAGGCAATTCCCATCCATAGTTATCTTGATTATTAACCCATCCTTTTCAACAGCAAAGCTGACTGAATGGATTACACAAAATATGATCCAACTATATATTATTTACAGGAGACTTCATGTCTAAGAGTGCATACATGCTGAAAGAGAAGAGATGTAATGAGACGTTGCATGCAAATACAATATAGGAAAAAGGAGGAATGGAGTAATGGTTTGAATGAGATTGGCTTATATTTTCATGTTTAGTTCCCAGTTGCTGATGTGTTGGGAAAGATTAGGAGTAGATGTGGTATTGTTGGAGGAGGTGTCTGCCTACCATAGAATCACGGACTTATCTTCAACTAAATGCTGTCTTTTATAAAAGTCAGTGTGGCCATGGTGTCTCTTCACAGCAATAGAACAGTAACCAAGATGAGTGGCCATGCTTATATGAAATAACATAAATTTTAAATAGTAAATAGGGACAAAGGTCATTACACAGGGAAAGTGGTCATTTTTCAAGAGATAATGGCCATTTATCATACATATACCATATAGTGAAGCAAACTTATTTCAATAGAAAGATCTTAAAACTACTATATAACAAACTGTCTTCATTTTAAGCTTTTCAATTTTCTGTTTTAAATGTTTAAATGTTTTTAATTTGTGGCCAGTCTTGATGCTGAAGTGATTATGTCTGTGGAAGTAGAAATAAAACAAGAGATGCTTTAGAAAAAGTAAGATTTTAGTATATGTGCTGCCA
>LR749610.1:710005-811848 GCA_902729485.2 Mus minutoides
GTCAACAAGACAAAAGGGCCACCAACAGATTGGGAAAGGATCTTTACCAATCCTAAATCAGATAGGGGACTGATATCCAATATATATAAAGAACTCAAGAAGGTGGACACCAGAAAATCAAATATCCCCATTAAAAAGTGGGGCACAGAGTTAAACAAAGAATTCTCAACTGAGGAATACCGAATGGCTGAGAAGCACAGGAAAAATGTTCAACATCCTCAATCATCAGGGAAATGCAAATCAAAACAACCCTGAGATTCCACCTCACATCAGTAAGAATGGCTAAGATCAAAAATTCAGGTGACAGCAGATGCTGGCATGGATGTGGAGAAAGGGGAACACTCCTCCATTGTTGGTGGGACTGCAAGCTTGTTCAACCACTCTGGAAATCAGTCTGGCAGTTTCTCAGAAAACTGGACATAGTACTACCGAAAGATCCAGCAATATCTCTACTGGGCATATACCCAGAAGATATTCCAACTGGTAACAAGGTCACATGCTCCACTATGTTCATAGCAGTCTTATTTATAATAGCCAGAAGCTGGAAAGAACCCAGATGTCCCTCAACAGAGGAATGGATACAGAAAATGTGGTACATTTACACAATGGAGTACTACTCAGCTATTAAAAACAATAAATATGTGAAATTCCTAGGCAAATGGATGGATCTGGAGGGTATCATCCTGAGTGAGGTAACCCAATCACAAAAGAACTCACATAACATGTACTCACTGATATGTGGATATTAGCCCAGAAACCTAGAATACCCAAGATACAATTTACTAAACACACGAAACTCAAGAAGAAGGAAGATCAAAATGTGGACACGTCACCCCTTCCTAGAATTAAGAAAAAAAGCACACATTGAAGGAGTTACAGAGATCATGTGTGGAGCTGAACCAAAGGATGGACCAACCAGTGACTGCTGCAGCCGGGGATCCATCCCATAATCAGCCACCAAACATAGACACGATTGCATATGCCAGCAAGATAGTGCTGAAATGCCTTGATATAGCTGTGGGAGGCTATATGAATGCCTGGCAAACATGGAAGTGGTCGCTCACAATCAGCTATTAGATAGAACTCAGGACTCACAAGGAAGAAGCTAGAGAAAGTACCCAAGGAGCTGAAGGGGCCTTCAATCCTATACGTGGAAGAATAACAGGAACTAACTAGTACCCCCTGAGCTCATGTCTCCTGCGGCATATATAGAAGAAGATGGCCTAGTTGGCCATCATTGGGAAGAGAGGCGCCTTGGTCATGCAGACTTTATAGGCCCCAGTACAGGGGAACGCCAGAGCCAAGATGTAGGAGTGGGTGGGTAGGGGAGCAGGGCCGGGAAGGGGGAGGGTATAGGGAACTTTCTGGATAACACTTGAAATGTAAATGAAGAAAATATCTAATAAAAGTTGGAAAAAAAAAAAGAAAGAAAAAGTAAGATTTTTTTAGAAAAAGTAAGATTTTTTTTCTCAGATTTACACATATCCCAAAGCAGACACAGTCTGTTACAAAGGTAACAGGATTTATGTATAATGAAAGTAGCCTGGGCTGATTAACTTCTGTGATTGCTATTCCTAGTTGTCAACTTGATTACATCTGGAATGAGTTATAACTAGAAAATGGAGGGCACAGCTGTGATCCAGATCATGAAGTTGGAAGACAGGTTACTAACCTGTATCTTGACATGGAGATCTTGAGGCATAGTGGTAATTAAAATCTTAGGCCCAGGCAAGGTTGTACATGCCTTTAATACCAAGAGACTGAGGCAGGCAGATCTCTGAGTTCAAGGTTAGCCTGGGACAAAACAAGTTTTAAATCCAGATGTGGTGGTACACACCTTCAGTATGAGCCACACCTTCTGCTGGAGGCCTACATAAGGACATTGGAAGAAAGAAAATACACTCTGGCTTCAACTGTTTGCACCTACTTGCCAACACTTCTGTAGGAACCTACCTCTACAGAAGACCAGCTTAAATAACTAACCTCATGGAACTGAGAAAGTACTAGACTCTTGGACTTCCCAATTACAGCTGCCCATTGTTTGGTTAGTTGGGCTACAGATTATAAGTCATTACAATAAATTCATATATATATATATATATATATATATATATATATATATATATATATGTGTGTGTGTGTGTGTGTGTGTGTGTGTGTGTGTGTGTGCGCGCGCGCGTATATATACGTATACACACAAACACACACACACACACACACACACACATTCCATAAGTTCTGTGACTCTAGAGAACCTTAAGACAACTTCAGACTGCCTCAGGACTATGAGCAGATATGGATACTCTTTCATTCTCTGTTTTCTAAATGGACATAGTAATAACTACTTAAAAGAACCAAAGGGAAGGAAGAGTGAGACATTGTCATCAAACCACATAACAAAGTCATAAACCTTTCTTTCCAGGTGCCAAGTAAAAGATCCCTTGGAAAATTACTGTCTATACTACACTGGTGTTAGTTAATTGACTGAAGAGGTGGTGTGTCACTTTTCTTATTAGCTTACCAAAGACCATGACTGCTATATTTGACATTCATCAGGGAAAAACAAGCTCTCAAATTGTGATTAATCCTAGGATAAAGATGCATGCGTGAAAAGTAACAGAAGTCTCTCTCTCTCTCTCTCTCTGTCTCTCTCTCTCTCTCTCTCTCTCTCTCTCTCTCTCTCACACACACACACACACACACACACACACACACTGCAGACTAGAGAATGACTCAGTGGTTAAGAGCTCTTAACTCTTCCAAGGCCCTGAGTTTGGTGTTCATCATTCATAGGCACCTCACATACACATAATTAATCATATAAATATTTAAAAATGCCTCAGATGACAGCTTGCATATAGGCATTCCAATAACTAAAGTGAGTTTACAAATAGATTCTGTAACTCCAGTTAAGCTTTGAAGCAGCTGTAGTTTCAGCCAATAGCTTAGCTAAAGCCTTGAGAGAGAATTCAATCCCAAATCACATAGCTAAACCCATGCCAACTGCTGACCCTCAACAGCAGTGAATTAATAAGTTCATCTTGTTATCAACTGCTGAGTTTTGAGCCAATTTGTTACATAGCAGTGTCTAATGCAGTTAATAAAATCCATATTCCATTATATTCTTGTATGAATACTTACTACATGAAAAATATTGTGTATTACATGATAATTTGCTTCTATGATACAACACAGAATATCAATAGCATTATCATTATTGTCTAGCATTTGATTGATTGTATTGAATAATTAAAGGCCATTGAGTACCCATATTTTGGGGGAAAATGTGTTTCTTTGTGAATGAAATAGACAAGAAGTTCTACAATTTGGCAAGAGAGAATGAAGAATAAAGAGCTAAGAATATTTTCTTTAAAAAGAATATCCTGAGACTGCCTCACCTGGAGATCCATCTTATATATAACCAACAAAACCAGACACTATTCATATGCCAGCAAAATTTTGATGACAGGATCCTGATATAGCTACCTCTTGTGAGGCTATGCCCATGGCTGGCAAATACAGAAGTAGATACTCATAGTCATCTATTGGATGAAACACAGGGCTCCTAATGGAGAAGCTAGAGAAAATACACTAGGAGCTAGAGGTCCACAACCTTATAGGAGAAACAACAATATCAACTAACCAGTACCCCACAGAGCTTGTGTCTCTAGTTGAATATGTAGCAGAGTTTGGCCTGGTAGACCATCAATGGGAGGAGAGGCCCTTGGTCTACAAAGATCTTATGCCCCAGTACAGGGGAGTGCCAGGTCCAGGAAGCAGGAGTGGGTGGGTTTGGGATCAGGACAGGTGGAGGGTATAGGGGATTTTCGGGATAGCATTTGAAATGTAAATAAAGAAAATATCTAATAAAAAATAAAAATAAAAACAGATGCTACAGAAAAGAGTAAATCATGAAATTAATTAATTAATTAATTTTTTAGAAGAAGAAGAGGAGGAAGAGGAGGAGGAAGAAGAAGAAGGAGAGGTACTTCCAGAAGCTGAAGAGGCTTTAACTGTGGGATGAATATCAATTACTATCCAAGACATAAGAAATTTCTCTTAAGGTACAGATTCATATCTTGTACAGATGAAAATAATTTACTCAGTAAGAAAACAACTCATCAAAGTTATTACTTATTGTCTTCATGAAACACTATCTAGTTCTGGATCAAATCCTTTACTAAATTGCCTATGAACACCTAGCTTAAAAAGGATTTTTGGATGGATAGAACATCTTACTGTTTTCCCCACTTAATAACGGCAATATACAATCTTTGACATGTATTCATTTTATATTTTCAGACAGAAGTGTCATAACTAAAGACTTCTAGCTATAACTGTACACTCCTTAGTGATGAATAATTAAAGCAGTTCCTTCTTGTACCTTGAATGGAGGTACACACCTATAATAGGAGGAATAGAGCAAGACAATTGTGAATCTGTGGTCAGCATGGGAGCTGAGGAGACACCCTGTGTCATAAACCAAGCTAAAGCAAGGGAACCATACTTGATTCTGCACTGCTGTCACATTGGTACCCTGAGCCTTATGCATATTAGACAGATGCCCTTCTGCTAAGCTACATCTCTAGCCCTGGTTTCTAAATTAAACCAAGAATGTAATAGATTTGAGGAATTCCACTTCACCTTGTAAATCTTTTATAAATTAGATGCTCAGTCTTACAAAGGGAAAGTCTTGAGGACGGGAGAGTATAGCTTTAATGCACATAATTTCCATTTTCTTATTTATTTATATATGTATCTAACTTATTTATTTGTTTGTTTGTTTATTTATTTAACTTTTAGGGTTTTTAATATGCCATCTTCTTACATATGTGTCGTTATACTTTTTTCCATTTGTCCCCACCTGGCCAACTGCTCTCAGTTGTGCCCTTCTTCTCTGCCAACTGGTTTTTCACTTTGTCCCGACTTCTGTTTTCTTGTTACATGTAGCCTATTATCCTCTCTCAAATCTAATCTTCTGCTATCCTTAAGATCTTTCCCTCTTTGTTCATGACCTCTTTTCTAGTACTATTTCTAGCTCTATCTCTGTCTCTCTCTCTCTCTCACTCACACATACTCAAACACACATACACACAAACACACACAGCGACACATATATACATATATGTGTATGTATATATATACATACAAAAATAAATAAATCTGGGTTCCTTACATGTGAAAACATCAATGCTTATAATGTTCTTTGACATGAGTGAATGAAAGAAAAATTCTAAATGAACAGCAATAAAAAGTAAAGTAGAGGGGTTGAGAATTTAGCTCAGTGGTAGAGCACTTGCCTAGCAAGCTCAAGGACCTGGGTTTGGTCCTTAGCTCTGGAAGAAAAAAAAAAATTAAAGTAGAAAAAAATACTAGAATCTAAACTAGTGATTGAGCTTTCTCACAGTGCTTATCAACCAGCCAGTTCCCTCCAGAGGTCATCTAGTTGAAACAACTGGAGAATAGTGTGATTGGCATCCTATGGTTAGAGCTCACAGATGACATGAAAACCCTTCACTGTCAAGGCCAGCCATCTAAACAAGACCTGCACGGAACTCAGAATGTCAGTAGTGCGCAGTGAGAAAAAACTGCTCACCTATGGCAGTAAGAAGAGAGATTACAGGAATTATCAGACTGAGACAAGGAGAAGACAATTACATACGAAAATTCTCTCCAATAAAAAATACATGTATTGAAGTACTATATTAGCCTAAGAAATAACAGTAAAGCAATTACCTTTGAAACTTCCTCTGCTTTCAGGCCATGTAACTTCAGAATTGATAGAGGACATTAAGGATATCAAGCTTTCATTCGTCACAATAACTTGGGAGAAATGGCAAATTACTTAGCAATTCAACTAAAGAACAATTGCCGCATTTTTATGGGATGTTGTTAGCTTGCAAAAGATATGAAATATTTCATAGATTTAATTTCATTTTTTTGGTCATTTATTACCTGACTATTGATGCAAAATACCTCTTTCCTGCTGCAGAATGTGTGTCCTTGAATATCTCTATGTATTATGTATCCCTTTAGCAATTACATTTGAATTTCAGAAATTGTTTTATCTACAGGTCTGCAACTATTTATTTTAGTGCCCTCTTTTAGAAACAATTCCTCCTAGCCTTTATTTATGTTATACCAACGAAGTTCCTACCCTTGAAGAGATAGAGACACCCCCCCATTCAAACTTTCAATTGTGACATCTTCAATTTGAACATCCAGTGAGCCTGAATACATTTAAAGACTTATGTGCACATAATTTTAAGGAGAAAAGAAAAGGTCAATATATACAGAAAAATACAACTTATAGAGAGTAAAATGGTGAAAGCAGCTATTAGGGGGAAGAGACCTTGAACTTTTATAAATAAACTTTGCACTGCATTTACGTGGCAGATTATAGAAGGGGCTTTATGAGCTAGAAGAATTCTGGATTTAGAAATTCCTCATAATTCTAGCCTAAAGAAATAACCATCATTAATACTACAGTATGAATTAATCTGGCCTTAGAAAACCTACATGTGAAACCATAGACTCCCTCAGAGCATTTCCAAGTGAGCATAATATACAAGAAAAAGGGGTAAGGGCTCTGCAGCTAAATGGTATTGGATGTTAACAGTGAAGCCATGGCACAGAGAACCAAGGTTTAAATTATTTCCCGAAGTGAGGATTCAGCAAGGCTCACAAGGCTCTTGGGCAGCTTTGAGTTCACAAACACTAAGGGCTCAAATGGGAAGTTTCCACTCCCTGCTTTGATTTGGGCTGAGAATTCAATTTGTTTAATTAGAGTCTACCAGCTGCCAGGGCGTTCACATTCATCCCAAGAATGGGTTATTAATACTGCATTTCAATCCATAACCCAAGGAAGCAGGCCTTTTGGAATTAATCGGAAGTTACATTTTATGAAATACTGGTCCATTGTTAAACAAACAAACCCCCATGTACAGGCATTCCAGGTAGAGATTTTTTCACTACTCCTGAGCACACACATCATTGGCAACTGTATCTGACATCTTTAAATTATATACCATAGTACATGGGACACAGAGGCCTTCTTCCACTCTTCTGGGAAAGAACATCTTCCATTTTCAATGAAGGTCAATTTAGAAGTGACCTTTCAGACTGTCAATTTAGAAGTGACCAATTTAGCAGGTTTTGTGATAAACTCTAAGTTATAACTAAGTCTAAACTCTACAAGAGTGGCAAGGTTGTTTGTGAAACTGTTTAAACAAATATCAAATTTATTGCAAATGATATTTCTTTAGAAGTGTTTTCTGTGCTATCTAAACAGAGTACACAATTTGAGAAAAATGAAGAATAATTTAATAAAAATATACTATGACATTTTGAGCATTCTTCAGTCCACAAGGTGACTTTTCAATATGAGAAAGCAATGAAAATAAAAAAGATTGAAAAACATTATTCTGGGGAATAGAATATTTTTAGTGGAATTTTTAAGTCTTTATTTTGAATTAAATGCTAATACCTGAAATATGACATGCTATAATTCCAGATTCTGGTAAGTACAAAATCTAAAGAGCTTCATATAAAATACGATGTGTATACATGTTTCATAAACATATGTGTATGTGTGTTCAATTTTCTGTTCTATTTGGACATCATAGAAACATTCTAACACAACCTCGTAAAGAGATTCACAATAAGAAAAATTGAATACAACCCGATAGCAACCAATAGAAAACTATTTAAGTAGATAATGCTGAAAGCTGGAATGGTAATGTAATCACCTATATAAACAAGTGAAGTAATGTTGCTTATCTTATCATGGAAAAGCCTTACTGTGTACTTAAATGAAATTAGTAAGGAAAGAATAGTATCTAGCTGTGTAGTACCTTATACATGCTCTTACATACCATGTATCTGAACATATGTATAAACCCTCCATCCATCTCTTCTAAGCTGAAAGTCTCCATGCTACAGCTTGACATTACAAACACTAGGTTATTCTGTGAATCAGATCTTGTAATAAGATCTTGTAATAAGATCTCTGTGGATCTACAAGAGGGACAAAGAAGTAGAAAAATCTATATATCTTATGGATTTTGATAAGTTGCTATTGATTTCTGAAGGAATTTAGAAATAAAATGTTGGTGAGGGATGAGAGACTGGGGCATAAGGTAATGCAAGCTGAATAGGTAACATCAGAAGTCTTGGAATCCCTAAAATAACTACCATAGCTAGAAAAAAGTGTTAAAATACTATGTACTTTATATGATGCCTCCAGCTGCAAGGCCAGGCAACATGTGGCAATGTCATAATCCCTGAAAGAAGGTCCTAAGAGTCTATTGCATGAAACTAAAAACATCATGCCTGGGACACAGTAGAAACCCCAAGATGTTGCAGAGGCCTGTGACATCCTTCAAGGACTAGTGCATATGGGGAATGAAACTGGCTGGACAGAGATATATGTTGCAGGCTGAAAAGCTGGAAGGGCAGAGCTATTTAAGCTCTTTAAATACTAAAGCCTGAAAGTAGACAGGGAACTACCGGATTTGGTGTTTGCTGTGCTGCGTTTTCGCCTTGCTTTGGTCCAGTCTTTTTCCCTATGCCAATGTATCACTTGTGGAATAGGGTTAAAATGTACTGCAACCATAGTATGTTGGAGGTATGCCATTTGGTTTTGTTGTTTTGTTTTGTTTTTCAGGGGCTATGGATAAGAGATTGTCTTTATTCACAGAAGAAACTTTGAAACTTTGAACAGTGTTGAGACTCTTAAATCTATGTTGAACTTTGAAGTTGACTAAATGTATTTGCCTCATGAGATGGCCATTAGCTAGGGGTAGAATGTTGACACTCAGCTTCATAAGGAGGTATATGACACATAGGCATGTGCAGGTAGGGCAAGTTTATTCTACAAAGTTGGAAAAGATGAATAAGGTTTACACGACCAGCATCACGCCAGTTATTGTCTCATGGGAAGAAACTCTTCTCAGTTTGTTCCAAGCAAATGACAGTATAACATACCAAGTAGGGAAAATAATTATCTTTCTATGGACAATAGCAAGAAAGGATGCATACAACTGATCTGAAATATTTAAGTTGTTCATTAAGCTGAGGGTTAATAAGAAGGAGGCCTATACTGTAGCCCTGTTTCACACTAATCAAAACTACATGCTCATATAAAATTGATCAGTTCTTATGCTCTGTGGCATATTAATATATAAAAGGAATATCCACAATCTGAGATCATATTAACTTCTATTTTCATGTCACCTGATCCCAGGAGAGGAAAAAGGAAAACATCTATTCTTGTATTCAGTGACTTTTTCTATGCTAGAGAGGTGAACTTGAAACTAACTGATAGATTCTAAGACTTCTTGAACCACACTGTAAGCAAGAGATAACTAAGAGTGTATCAAAGTGGGGTATATGAAATAGCATCTGATAGTCATTCTATCTATGACTAAGGCTTAGAGAGAAATAGAGAGCAAATGTAATTCCCTGAGGATTTCAATCATTTCTCCCACTTGCTTCTATGTAATCCATTGTAATCAGGAAGTCTTTCCCTAGAGGGGAAATTCACTATTCTTTTACATATTCCTTTACTCTCTCCAACTAGGTCTCACATCATTCCATACTGATTTAGGATTTTGTAGGAAAGAAAGTTCCTACCCTTACTCTGAGGATAATTTCAACTCAATCTAAGACCTAAGTGTGCTACATCCACTCCAGTAGCAACCCGCGTGACAGGCTGAAAAGTCTAGGCGCAGTCCCAGGGCAAAAAGCTCATGGAAACTTAGTCTCCTGGAATTGTGGCATCCTATATAAAGAATCCTCCAACGTCCTTGCTTTAGTTAGTAAACAGATCTGTGTGCTTTCCCCTAATATTGCTTCATTATAAGTGCTCCTAAGGATTCATATTTTAACATATAGCCAAGTTAGATTCTAGGCAGTCCTTGATCCAACCTTGAGCATGAATAGCTAAGTCACTGCCCTACAAAAGAATTCAACACTATCTAGGAATAAGGAAGTTTGCGGTTTGAGGAGAAACCAGACTAGATACTTAGAACTATAGCTAACTTGGGTTACACCCAGATACAAGTATTTACAATTGTCTAAGGGGAATGTGGACTATACAATAGTCTACAACAGGAACTAGGGCTTCTAAGATTAAGTGGACCTTAGGTGGAGCTGGTTTTGATCCCAGTTGTTTAACATTGAATCTTATCCCAGTTGGTTCCTGCCAGTCCTTTCTGTGTCTGCATTCCTTTGCTTTAAGAATCTAGTAACCTCTAGTAACCTCATTGTATCCTGCCAGTGTGTCACCTAACTTTCCTATGTATAAAAGTCTGATGCTCAATTTGACACATTACATTCAGATCCACACTTCTTCGTATAGTGTCTGTTTGTCACTCGCCGAATCTTTGCCCACTTCGCTCCAGAGAACTCGACCCACGCAGATAAGACATCCAGAGGGTCTGTAGCATAAGTGCTAATGAATTTCCTTTTCAATGTTAATGTAGGAGGTGTTTCTATGTTTGCTTTGTGTGTGTATCTTAGTTACTTTTCTATTGCTGGGAAGAGATAGCATGAACAAGGCAACTTACAGAAGAAAGCATTTTATTTGGTGATTGTCTACAGTTTCAGAGGTTGAGGCCATGATCAACATGGAAATGAACATAGTGACAGGACAGCATACATGGCACAGAGCAGTAACAAGGAGCTTACATTCAACCCACAATTGTGGAACAGCAAAAGAAACTAGGCCCCATGTGGGCTTTTGAAACCTCAACAGACATCTCCTCCAGCAAGCCATGTCTCCTAATTTGTCCCAAAACAGTCCAACTAGAGACAAAGAAAATATAAAGGACTACAGCAGCCATTCTCATTAGAACCGACACAGTACAGAGAGAATGAGTGAGTGAGTGAGCGAGCGAGCGAGCGAGCGAGCGAGTGAGTGAGTGAGTGTTTCTGTCTGTCAATCTTTCTGTGTCTGTGTACCTGCATATACCTATTCTCTTTGTGTCTCTCTCACTCTCTCTGTGTACATGTGAGTGTGTATTAATGTCTGTCTGTCTATCTGTGTCTATGTGTCTGCATGTGTCTGTTCTCTCTCTCTCTCTCTCTCTCATGTGTGTGTGTGTGTGTGTGTGTGTGTGTGTATAAATTTTCCTAGAGACAAAGAAGCGATTATTGTAACATAGAAGGCTAAAATTCTTCAGTGTATTGACCATTAAACTACTAAATTAGGAAAAATTGGCAGGAAATTTTCAAGTAGGGGAAAAAGGTAACTAATTCTTACTGTGACTGCTGCTAGTCCTCTGCTTGTCTGCCTTATAAACCTTCAAGTCCGAGTTAACTAGAAGTTAGACAGGTTGCAGCTGGAAGGGTATTGTGGGAAACTCTTTCCAGGAAGAAACAGTAAAACAGCCAGTTTCTTTGTTAACAACTTCACCACACCATTCATAGGAGAAAGCTCCCAGAAGGACTTACATGCTAAAACCACACCTTTATTTTGTGATCCAGAGGAATTAGCCTACCTAGCCCCTTCTCTTCCCAGAGTCAGAAAGTTTAGCATGCTGGAGCAGTGCAATAGATAGTGATTGTAAATGGTAGGTCCTTAATGTATGGACACATTCCTACCAGAAGCTGGTAGACCCAGAATTGTTGCCAAAAAGAACCTACAGGGAAGAGACACAATGTCTTATCCCAACTACAGACAGTCTTTTGTCTGTGGACTCAGTTCTTTCTTCTGAAGAAAGTTTCTCTAGGAAGAAGTTTGATGTCATAGCAAGAACTGGTAATAATGTCCACAAATCTCTTCCAGACACAAACTAGAATCTTTGATATTTTATCCCTCTTCTGTGCATTATTCCTGAGCCTGAAGCCTCTGGAAGGACTGGAGAAGTTATATAAAACCTCAGTATCTCTAGTGCTCTAAGGAAACTCCCATATGCCTAAACCCAACATTCTGAGGACTGGTAAGATAAGAACCAACTCTTGCAAAGCCATTTAACTGCAGGTGTGATCCGAAGCCTCGGACAGAAGCTGTCTTTGGGGTTTCCTTGTTATTGAAGGATGCAGTGAGAAGATGGAGCCCCAGCCACGTCAGTCTGTGTCTACTTTTCCTACTTGCTTGGAGGTATTTCCTAAGTTACCCAGGCAGTGAGTCTCTTTTCTGACCTTCTCAAAGAGGAAACTGATCTATAAATACAGGTTGATTCGTGGTTTAAGTCCCACAGCTTGGGTATGGCTCTCATCTCATCTTTTTATCAGAAGAAATAAAAGATATATTTACACACAATTATAACAACAATAATTAAATGTGGCCTTGGGTTTAAGAAGTTAAAGGAAATGGGAGAACTTGGAGCTTACGGAGAAGGAGGGGTTGGAATGATAAATGTAGTACTTATGTATGAAATTCTAAAAAAAATAATTTAAAATGTAAAGTTCCCATTCAAATATGCAAATAGTACAACTCAACATAATATTATATTTAATGATTAGTTCTTAGGTGTTTATGAATTTTTCAAAAGGATGAGAAAAATGACTAAACAAACACATTCAACCATATCACAAACTTATATAGAGTATGTCTTTAAAGTGCACATGACATTGAGATGACATTTTTCCAGGTCTTAAAATATAACTTAAATATGGATGGCATTTTTCCTATAGCAGTTTGAATTTAAACTAATGTGGAAGAAACACAATGTTATCTCGAACCATGAGTGACATATTCACACCTATTCTAAAGCTTTTATTCCAGTGTTTCCCAAACTTCCTAATGCTATAACCCTTTGATACAGTTCCTCATGTTGTGATGACCCCCAACCATAAAATTATTTCATTGGAACTTCATAACTGTAATTTTACTAGTGTTATGAATCATAATATAAATTTGTGATATGTTGGATATCTGATATGTGACCAACCAAAGGGGCTGCAACCCACAGGTTGATATTCACTAGTTTATTCTGAGGCATAACATTAGAGTTTTAACTTCTCTGTTTCAATACCTTTTCAACATTTAGCAAAAAGTACATAAACTGAAAGTATTATATCTATAAGTCAAGACAATATAATTATCTTAAAATATTAAGAACAGAAACAGATTAGTTTCCTATTTTTTAAAAAAATATATAAATTTACAATGCACACTGCATGAAAAACTAGTACTTCCTAGTTTAACTGAGAAGTAGAGCAGAAGGAATACTCCCCAGAGTTCCATCCCAAGGAGTTATAGCACAAGTAAGTCTCTCCAATTATAGTTCAAACACCTGGATACTGCACTGATGGTGTATGTTCCAGAATTGCAGCTCTGAGCTGGTGCCAGTGGTGGCTAAGTTAGTGACTATAGGGCAAACTTCCTACTACTGGAGTACTGAAAGTATTTCCTTAAGCCTTACTTAGAGGACAGCATGTCCACTTATCAGCAATTGCTTGATTTGAGTGAGCTGCTCATTGCATTTTCTTCTCTTTGACTTCTGTCTTCCTCTGTTATAACTGAAAATATTGGAGCTAAGTTAGCAAACACACTGACTTTCTCAGCTCTTCTGATGATGGTGCCCTGTTCTCACAGGCAGATGAAGGGTTGTAGAGGCAACAAGGTCCAGCTGAAAACACATTAGATTAAAGTGACAGAGTGTGTGGACCCACAGAGTGTTTCTACCCTGCTGCCTTTTAATCTCTGTTTAACTCGATTTCTAGAGAGAAAATTTAAAAGCCCAAGAATGATAAGATTAACTCCAAGATCATTTGATGCTCTGCGTTTCCTACCAGCAAGAAGACAGAGCCAAAGAAATTGTCCTTTTCTTCACTCTACCAAAGTCTACCTCACTTTAAACTTTCTCATCAATTTATTGTATTAAAATCTAATGATTATAACTTAAGGCCAAGAATACAAAGTTTTCATTAAAATGTTCTTTATTTTGTTTGTTTTCTTGGAGGGTTCCATGGTCTACCTGACCTGGAGCACACAATTGCCTGACCTTGGTGTGGTTTCAGTTGAACTGTATGTCACAGAGTAGGGTGGATGGGTCTTATAGCACTCAATTTGAAATGGTTGTACACAGGGCCCCTGTCTAGTGGGATGAAGACTTTATATAAGATGGCAAGGGGCAGTTCAGGGGATGAGGGATATGACAAGGGCACTTTGTCTTCCTGTTGCTATTTAAGTCTTTTATGTTCTCTGAGTAAAGAGGACATTTATCCTTTTTAACACAACATTCATTTTGCCTACTTTTCTCTAATGACAAAAGAATGGAAATAAAGTTTTACTAGCTTATGAGATACTGAATAATCATATAATAATAATAATAATAATAATAATAATAATAATAAATTTCCATTATTTCCAAATAACAATTTTCATTATTTCCAAATAATTTTCAGATTCATTTTATGATGAATAAAATAATTTAAGCATGAAGAAAACCAAAACAAATTCTATTTTGAAATGCTCCTCAGTCACCGTGGATGTATAAAGTATTAATTACATAAAATGGTTGGTTTTTTTTTGGCTTCTTTTATATTTAAATACAAACTTTTACTGAAATTTAGAAAGTAGGTTGCTCAGTACATTTATACAAGTGACACCTAACTACATTAAGCAAATGATTCCCTGAAACTTGGACTGTTGGTTGCCTGGATTACAAAACATCTCTGAGCTGAGTGCTCAGGTGCAGCCATAGACTCAGGCTGTGGAAGGCAAGACAACAGCACCTGGGCCTTGGTAAGCCCCAGAGGAGACTTACCTGCACTGCATGAAGACGCTTTGCTCCTTAAACAAGTCTCATACTGTATGCAGGTATGCCTTAACCTGCTTTTCATATCAAGACTTTTAGTCTCAGAATCCCCTTACAATTTTGAAAATCATTGATGATGCCATGAAACCTTTTGTTTTATAAACTATATTTATTATGTACCACATAGGATCCTGAAACTCAAATCTTTAAATATGCACTTATTAATTTAAGGTAGAAAAGCATCTTATATAAAGACAAGTTCCACACTTGTATGAGAAATAATTGCTCTGGGGCTTGGGGCAGAGCTCTGTGGTAAAGGACCTGCCAAACCTGGATAAAGCTCTGAGTTTAATTTATCATGTTGCAGAAGGAGGCACGTGCAACACACGTGTGTGTGTGTGTGTGTGTGTGTGTGTGCACGTGTGTATGTACACATGTGTGTGTGTAAGTACACAAATGCAGTATAAATTTTTTTTAAAAAAATAAAGTAACTTTGTTTCTGTTTTCAATCTGCTGAGATACTTTGCTTTGAGGTATATTTTCGAAATCACCCAGGTACTATATTTGTAAAAGCAAGATTATGTAATTATCATTTAATTTAATTGTGAATATCCCATATGAATACCTGTATGAAATGATATAAAACAAATTTACAGAGCATAGTCACATTACAAAAGCAATGAGTACTCTCACAAGCCTCTGGTTTCTGAAAAGTACCATAAATGAATATTCATGAATCTGCAAGTGTGCCAACAAAACATGCTTACTGCCACGAAAGGCAAGAGCAGGGTTAGATACCCTCTGTTTAGTCATATATTATACATGATAGACACACAGCATTTATTATATCATCAGAACAACACCTGACTGACCTCTGTAGTGACCTCTACTGTGTAGTTCATGAGAAGTGACATGTGAATTACAGGCAGTTCTTTCTTGTGATATATGTATTTGTTTGCATGACATAGAGCTGTTGCTCTGGGTTACATTTTTAACCTCTTTAATCAGTTTCTATTTTGAAATTAAAATCCCCAAATCACTTTTAGTTCTCCTCTTTTTAAAATAAATTAGATCATTTATTTTTTTAATTAAAAAAAAGTTTTAATTGATTCTTTTTGAGTTTCACATCAGACACCCTGGCCCCACTCACCATCCCTTCCTATCCACACTTCCCACTTGTAAAATGATTCTCATCAAAGATGCACCACCATCTACCTACCTTGAGATTCTATATGTTCCAAGCAATGACAAATTAGCCCAATACTTGAGCCAGACATATAAATCATACGAAGACATGCTTAATCTCTCAGATAGAAAATATATTGTTTATTTTCTTATTTCTCAGAATTTATGTCAGAAATATTGTTGGTTATAACAAAAATCATATAAACAACTCCTCTAACAAATCGACATTCATCAAGGAATATCCAAAAAATTTGCAGTTTCTAAACAATTTTCCATTTCCACCTTTGTCTTCGGATCATTTATATAAGTCCCCTCCCTTCCTTAGAGATGCCCGAGCTCCATGGCCAGAGAATATATTCTACTACATATTCAGGAAATATGAACATCTGCTTTTCTTGAAGTTTCTCACTCATATTTAGGAGAACCACTATTTTAAAAGAAGGTTAATGAAATGAACATATCAAGCTGATAAAAAAAATGGTTGGGTAGTTGTGGAAGAAGGAGAAAGAAGATGAGCATGAGAAACACAAGGAGGAGAAGGAAGAAATACAAGAACAAGATGGGAGAGGAGAAAGAGGGGAGGAGGAGAAGATGAAGAAGAAGGAGGAGGAGGAGAAAGAGGAGGAGAAGGAGGAGGAGAAGGAGAAGAGGAGGAGGAGGAGGAGGAGGAGGAGGAGGAGGAGGAGGAGGAGGAGGAGGAGGAGGAGGAGCAGCAGCAGCAACAGCAACATCCCTACTTCTAGCCTCAGAATTTTGATTGCTACACATCGGTTATTTAATCCATGATCAACAGCCAATAAAATATGAATATATAAAAATTCAAAATCTCAAGTAAACCTTTTCCTGATATTGGATAAAACTTTTCAGGAGAATTGTCAAGTGCAGAACCATATGACTCATCCATAAATTCAAAACTATTGAATCCAGGAATCAGGCACTATGCTGAGTGCTGGAGATGTGACAGGAAAAAAATGCTTTTATATATATATATATATATATATATATATATATATATATATATATATATATATATATATATATATATGTATGTATATGTATATGTATATATATATCGCATCTTAATATAAAAGAACAAATCTTAAGTGAAGTAGACTTGTGTCCTACCTCCATAGAACCCAGATCTTAATTATATTTTGTCATAAAGGAGTCTAACTAATATAGTTGTCAAGGTCACTCATGCTCTTGAAGAGTATCAGAAAACTAATTGGTTCATTAAGTAGGGAGGGCATGGACCCAATCCTTTTCTCAAGTTTTCTGATGTCCTTCCTAAGGTGAATAAAAATAGTTTCCTGTGAAGTATCTCAATAAAGGTGCTTATTATAGGTAAATAACTGGCTCAGTGAGGCTCACAGTAAGGAAACACAACTCATGGTTACAGTCTCTGGCCACATTGTTTCTCTACTTTAATGTTTTAAACCAATAATACACAATTTTATGGAATAAATTGTGCTAAGATCTTGGTATATAAATTTGTGAATTCATAAGCAGCACACCCTCTTCCCATTCTAACTTCATAGAGTACACGCCATATAAGCCTTGAGGGTTGATGGTTTTTGTTGTTTGGGGGCATTTTTTGTCATTAATCTCCTCAGCCTCAGATTCTGTTCATCATATAGCAGTTCATTTGTAGGAGGCAGCGCTAAATGAGGACAAGAATAAATTTTTTCAATAAAAAGTGAGAACCAGGCACCCTTTGACCCCTTTGTAAACCAACTTGATTCTACATTTCTTTCCCCATTTATTGCCTTAAATAGTGATAAATTAGCACCATAGATCAAATATTTTTCTTAACTCTGGGATTAATGGCCAAAGTTTAAAGGCTTTTTGTTTCCCTACTAGTCTAGATCCTGTAGTTTTATTTTATTTCTGTTTTCTGTGTTAGATGGTTCGTTGAATGATTGTTAATCATGACCTTTCCACTCACATCTGAAAACAAAATTTAATGGCTGCTTGACAAGGACTTTAAACAGGGAGCTATTGCTACATTTGTATCAGAAAAGCCTGGATCCTGGTATCTGTACATGTTTCCTACTAGGCTTGTCAGAAATATCAAGAAATAATTCCTCAACACTTGAGTTTTAGGAGTCCAATGAAAAAGATGACAGTATGGTAGAATTGTTAGCCATTCAGCTGTGGCTTTATGTAACACTTGTATCTGGTTCTTTCCTTGTATGTGCTGTCAATTGCATAAAATCCATTATTATCTATAGAAAAGCACATTTGTTTATGTCTAGGTTACGGTAGGGGTAGTGTTGAATGGGAGAACAAAACTGCTACTGTGAGAGGCTTTCAGCCTTTTTCCTTTCTTTCTTTCTTTCTTTCTTTCTTTCTTTCTTTCTTTCTTTCTTTCTTTCTTTCTTTCTTTCTTTCTGTTGGATAGACTCTTTTTTTCACTTTTTTATTATATATTTTCTTAATTTACATTCCAAATGCTATCCTGGAAGTTCCCTATACTCTCCCCCCGCCCTGCTCCCCTACCCACCCACTCCGACTTCTTGGCCCTGGCATTCCCCTGTATTGGGACATATAAAGTTTGCAATACCAAGGGGCCTCTCCTCCCAGTGAAGGCTTTCTTCTAGTTCTGCCTTCTTTTTCATTGTCTGAGACAACTGCAGCTACCGATTCATGAACATCCTTGGGATAGTCTACACACAAAAAAGGCGATTTTGTGTGTGTGTTTTTTTCCATAATGGACTTAATATCTAGCTCTCTTGAGTGCACAGTGTCTTCTTATTTCTAAAGTGTATATTGCTGCCTCAGTCTCCATCTCTTGACCCCCCCAAACCCACTCAGTACACACTCATTCCAGCATTGCTTCAAAAAGTAACTTAGAAGATAAAAAACATGGTACTAGAGACACAAAGAGATGTTCTGTCTTTTAAATGCTCAGGTACATGCTTATTATATTATTCTAAGGCAAGATAATAAAGTATATAGATATGTATAAGGATAATAAAATAGTATTCTACCTTTTCACATTTCTTTGTTCTTGGCTCTAGCACTCTAGAAAGAGTGCCGTGGAAAATAGGACAGATATGGCTGAAATACAAAGGAAAAGTATTGCAAAAAAAGGCTCTTTAGGAGAAAGTATATATAAGTCACATTTCCAATTGTAGAAAGGGATTTTTTTTTTAATTTAAAGGTTCTTTTACATAGGCTGCCTCACCACTCAGGCAATGCTGTCTTTCACTGTACAACATTTTATTTCCATGAGCCCTATTTTGACGGCTGGTCTGAGTCTGCGCTATCAGCCTACGTTCAGGAAGGTCCGTTTCTGTGCCAGTGGTTTCAAGTGTAGTCCCTATTTTTTCCTCTGTCAGTTTCAGAGTTTCAGATTGTATGTTGAGAACTTTGACTCACTTAGAGCTGAGTGTTGAGCAGGGTGAGGAATAAGCATTGTAGTCTCTCTTCTACATGTAGCTTTCTCACTTAAGCAGAACCGTTTGTTGAATATGTTATCTTTTCGCTAAGCATGTGTTGTTGGTCTTTTTTTCAAAGGTCAGATGGCGGTAGGAGTTTGGGTTTATGTTAATACACCATTCCCTTGACCAATGATTTGTCTTTAGGCCAGTCCCATGCTGTATGCATTATTATCACTCACTCTGTAGTATAATTTGACATCAGAGGTGGTGATACCTCCAGATGTAAATTTTTTTATTGTTCGGGATTTTTCTTTTTTTTTTGTATAGCCTGGATCTGTTGTGCTTTCTCGTGTTAATGTTATTATTTTTTTAATTTCTGTGAAGAATTTCACTGGAATTTTGATAGGCAATGTCATAATTTGTAGATTGTTCTTAGTAGATTGCTCTTTAAATATTAATCCTGTCAATCCATGAACATGGGAGGTCTTTCTATCTTCTGTTATCTTTCCCAGTTTCTATTTTTAATGTCATAAGTTTTGATTGTATAATCCTTTCATGTCCTTGCTGAGATTAATTCTATGATGTCTTATAAACCATGTTTCAGTAAATGGCCACATAACCAAGAGTATGTACATGGATAACACGAGGTAGATGTGATGGAGAGATGGAGACAGGGAGGGGAAGAAAAGTGTGTGGGGTGTAGCTATGGGATCAGGGAAGAGTGAGGGGAAAAGTCTGTTCATGACCCAGCTATACTGGATGAGTTTCTCAATGAACTAATAAAAATTTAAACAAATAGAAACATTACTTTTCTAACATCAAAGACCACAGGTAAGAATATAGAGCAGATGGTTATCTTGCAAACTGTGGATTTTTAAATTCCTAGGCTAGTGTAATTCTCCTGGAAAAAGAAAAGAACTCTGGCTGAACCCATAGAGTCTCTTAATAGTATGGGAGGTGGGACTGTTAAAAGAATTTCTCATGATAAACTCAACAACAAGGATCCAGGCTGCAAATACTTTGTCCACATAGAAACCTTTGGTGTGTTCTCATAGTAGAGCACAAGTCTAAGTGGTAGAGTTAGGCAAACCAGAGAATGGTGGGAAGATGCGAAGACCCAGAGGACTCAGCAGTCACCGTGAGATAGTGTCTCCTAAATGTGTCAGGGAAGCTACACCCACAAAATCTTATCAACTTTGCTGCTTAAACTAGACCCAAGCAATGATAACACTAGTTGGCATACTTATGCAGATGGGGATGTTCTGACACCTGCCCTAACCCCAAGTAAAGAGTTGCTAGCAACTAATGACTGCTAAGAGATGGAGAGTGTGTCTCATTTCTCACTTAACCAGAACCGTTTGTTGAATATGTTATCTTTTCGCTAAGTATGTGTTGTTGGTCTTTTTGTCAAAGGTCAGATGGCGGTAGGAGTTTGGGCCCCAGGGATGAACACCCTAACTGGTTATCCAATATCAGTGCTAGAAATATACATACAAACAACCCTAAAAGGTCTCCATAGGCTATATTTATATATTTATTGCTACATTTTTATATGGATGTAACAATAATAATTAAAGAGAAAAAAGGGTTATAAGTTAGAGGGGAATATGCAAGGGGCTGGATGGAGGATAAAAAAGAGAAAATGATATAATGTTTTGATGAAAATTGTCTTTCTAAGAATCCTTCCTGAAAACTGTAAAGACTTTTCTATTTACTTTTGGATTTTAATGTTTTCTTTGCAATTACTATTAAGCTTCAAACTACTAAGGATTCAGCCTCTAAATACATTCATGTGGGAAAGTACACATATAGGTAAGACACGAGGAAGAAGTTGTGCTTGGCGAGGACAGTCAAAGAAGCAGCAGGAGAAGGAAACACGGCAAAGGAAGAGACCAGGGCACATATGAGCAAAAAATAATAATACATATCGATAATAATATCATAATAAAATCTATTATGTTGTATTCTTATTGAGAAAAATTGAAATAATAATCTCTCTTGAAATTACAGATTTTAATAATTCTATGTCTAGTAGTGAAGGATGAATAAACAGAGACGCAGGAAAAAGTCAGAGCTACTTTTTAAATCCACATATAAACCCTACAAAACAGAGCTGAAGGATATATTTGTTAGACTATGTATTGTAAATCAATATAACTAGAGACAGTTGTTTTTGCATTGCTAAATGATGGCAGGAGCTAGTGCACTCCAAAGCAAGCTCAGCAAAATGTCTACAGGATGAGGCGGGGCTTAACCACTGCCAATCTGTAGCACTGTGTTTATGGGCACCAGAAAGGATGGAGCTGAAAACGAATGATCAGATGACTCATCTCTCAATGACCCTTACTAATCCTATTCAAGAACTTGGGATTTGGTGCATTTAGAGGTTTTAGTTTTCAGAGAGGGAGAGAGCCCACAAGGAATCATGTTAAATGAAACAAAATAGAAACAGAATTTAGCTATACTATGTTTAATGAGTTCCAAAAGCCAAACAGCCTGGAAGCAAGTCTCCATACTGGACAAATGACTAACTCTGAAGAGCAAGAAATCAGGTGGTTGCTACACTGTGAAGAACCATGTGTAAAGCCCAGAAACAGACGGACTACTGTCTGAGTCATCTCCTTTGTCCAATAGAAGTAACCAGTAGAAATGGCAACAGATTAACTAGGAGCAAGGGGAGCCAGAACCTCCTAGCATGTCAGACTGGGTGGACAAATATATTAAAGGAGGAAGAGGAGGAGAAGGAAAGAGGAGGAAGAGGAGGAAAAAGAAGGGGTGAGGGAGAAAGGGGACAGGGCAAAGGAGAAGGGAAAAGAAGAAGGAGGAAGGAGGAGAAGGAAGGAGGGAGAAGAGAAAGAGGAAGAAGAGAAGGAGGAGGAGAGGATGCAGAAGCAGAATTGGGAGAGGAGGAGAAGGAGAAGGAAGAACAAAGAGGAAGAGAAGGAGGAAGAGGAGAATGCATTTAGTAACAGAAGCAACAGTAGGATACATAGGCTCTGGTGGGAGAGAAAGCCTGTCCTGATAAGAAAGCCATGTTACCAGGTACAGAATCGGCTGCTTCAACAGCTACTGTAGGTCACCTGATTCCTTGGCTCTCTTTCTTTTTTAAATTTTAATTTTTCTACATTATAAAATGGGCGTCTACAGCAGATTTTTAGGTTTTAGGTGGAAATTTGACCACTCAGGTACCAGCACCAATGAGGTAACAGAATTTACTGATTAAGGTGGCTAGGTTCCAACTCCCAAAAGCAAAAAGATGATAGAGAAGATACAAGAGATCAGCTCTGTTGGAACCCATCACTTTTCTATCTTCTGTTTTGGAAACTTCCTGTGTATAGACCATATCATGGACCTTCAGTTTGGATTGTAGTTTGTATTTTGTATTTCAGTTGGGTCTGTCTCAGAACACCACAGGGTAAGTTAGAAGAAAACAAGAGTCATTAGGGTATCCATTTCCTTGTTCCTTGTTATGTCCCCAAATCAAAGACCATTTTATCTTTTTACCTCTGGCTCCCACCATGGCCTCCTCATTACTTAAAAGCTAAATATATTGGTACATATATTGTTGTTAAATCAATATACTGATAACAATATAGAATAATCTTTGTTTACTTTCATTTGAATGTACTGTTTTCCATAAAGACGCTGAGAAATATGATTATATATTAGAATAAAAGCTACTTTGTATTAACTAAAAGATACAGTTTTGGGACTGCAAGACAGGTGACCAAATAACGGCAGATGCCACCAAGTCCGAGTACCTGAGTAGAGTCCTGGAATTCACCTGATGGAAGGAGAAGAAGGCCATCTTCAACTTGTGCTCTGGCAGCTACACATGTGCTGACATGCATACACACACACACACACACACACACACACACACACGTGCACGCACACACACACACAGGCACACTACTATAGCCACCACCACCATACACAGAGACTTAATAAATGAATGTATTTGAAAATACAGTTTTGCTCTACATATAAAAGGAAATAAAGTATTAATTGGAGTTTAGAGAAATATACAATGAATTAATTAAATATGTAAAATCTCAAATAACATTCTTCTTTACTGGACCTATAATAGTACTGTTTATTTTATCTACTTCTCCTATTTTAAGTATCAATACATACCATAGGTAGAGAGTGTAGATTAATTCAGTGTTAACGATGGTAATAAGGAAATGGGCAGACACTCAACATGACAGAGAGATCTCACTTAGGATGAGGCCCAAAGAGAGGACAAATCACAGCAATCGCTGTCATGGTTGAACTCTGAAATGAGCTGAGGTTCTAACCTCAGAACCTTAGAAGGTAACTTTATGTGGATAAGGTATTTACAGGGGAAATCAATGGGCATGGATCTTCATTGGACACAACCGATACACTATAAAAAAGAGACATTCAAACCAGGCTAGGTGGTACAAGCCTGTCTCCTAACCACTAGGGATACTGAGGCAGGAAGATGACAGGTTCAAGGCCTGCCTGGTACAGGGTGAGTGAATTCAATGATATTCTAGCCTACTAAGTGAGACCTTGTCTCAAAGTCATCATCACCATCGTCAACATTATAACAACAACAAAAATTATATTTATATTATATTATTTATAAAATAATAATTGTTTAATATATTATTATTATTATTATTATTATTGATGAGGACTAGAGATATAGCCCTGTATTAGGGCACTTACCTAGCATGTGTGAAACCCTACGTTAAATAACCAATACCATGGAAAGAGAAAAGAAAAGAAAAAAACTGAAGCATATATACAGGATACTCACAGGACTAACATTGTGAAATGATACAAGAAGAAATCCACATTCAGATGGAGCATGAAAGGCTACTAAAAATCCACCTGGATCTAAGGAGAACTTATTTCCTCTCACCTACTCCTCCACAAAATCTGTATGTTGAAGTAACACAGCACCTAATATGACAATACCTGGAGATAAGGCTTTTAAAAATACTAATTACATGAAAATAGGATGTTACACAGTCTTTAACCCAACATATTTGCTCTTCTTAAGAGGAAAATTTGACAGATACATTCAGAGGAAGACAACATTAAAAGTCAGAGACAAAATGGCTAACTACAAAGTT
This sequence comes from Mus minutoides, assembly GCA_902729485.2. NCBI lineage: Eukaryota > Metazoa > Chordata > Mammalia > Rodentia > Muridae > Mus > Mus minutoides. The sequence continues at coordinate 734,390 of LR749610.1, forward strand.
AGGAAGCAGCCTCAGATGAAAGCCTTTGCCTCAGGACTTCTAGTCTCCATGGTTTTCTGACATAAGTTTTTGCTTTGTATGACAAATTGTTATGGAAACTCTAGAGAGGTGATCTGAAGGGTTCAGAGAGTGTGTCTCTTCTTGCACCTTGACCTTGAACTTGTAGTCTCTAGACTCAGGAGAGATTAAATGTCTATTGTTTTGCCATTTAGTTTGTAGTATGCTCTTATAGAAGGCTAAGGCCTGGGAAATCAATACAATCGCTTTTTGGTTTTCTGTAATATAAATCTTAAAGCAAGCGTCCTGAACTATAATTTATTAAGTCACAAAACTGTATATCAATTAGGTAGTTTAAATCTGTTTAAACCCTCCCAAGTTGCTATTTTTAGTCTAACTCATTGATGGATGTGGTCACAAATTTCAGCATGTATTTTGGAGCAACCACTTCTTTCTTTCTTTCTTTCTTTCTTTCTTTCTTTCTTTCTTTCTTTCTTTCTTTCTTTCTTTCTCTTTCTTTCTATTTTAACTTTTTCCAATTATTTATTAGGTATTTTCTTCATTTACATTTCAAATGCTATCCCAAAAGTCCCCTATACCCCCCCACCCTGCTCCCCTACCCATACTCCCACTTTTTGGCCCTGGTGTTCCCCTGTACTGGGGCATATAAAGTTTGCTAGACCAAAGGGCCTCTCTTCCCAATGATGGCTGACTAGGCCATCTTCTGCTACATATGCATCTAGAGACACAAGCTCTGTGGATTCTGGTTAGTTCATATTGTTGTTCCACCTAAAGGGTTGTAGACCCCTTCAGCTCCTTGGGTAATTTCTCTAGCTCCTTCATTGGGGGCCCTGTGTTCCATCTGATAGCTGACTGTGAGCATCCACTTCTGTGTTTGCCAGGCACTGGCCTAGCCTCACAAGAGACAGCTATATCAGGGTCCTTTGAGCAAAATCTTGCTGGCGTATGCAATAGTGTTTGTGATTGGTGGCTGATTATGGGATGGATCCCCAGGTGGGGCAGTCTCTGGATGGGCCATCCTTTCGTCTCAGCTTCAAACTTTGTCTGTGTAACTCCTTCCATGGGTGTTTTGTTCCCAATTCTAAGAAGGGGCAAAGTATCCACACTTTGGTCTTCCTTCTTCTTGAGTTTCATGTGTTTTGCAAATTGTATCTTGGGTACTCTAAGTTTCTGGGCTAATATCCACTCAAGCCTGAGGACAAGCAGAAAGAGTGGAAACAGACAACCTCGGGAGGTAGGAGGTTGAGGGGACCCTCTAGAATGTACCAGAGACCTGGGAGGTGAAAGACTCTCAGAACTCAAAGGGAGAGAGACCTGAGACAAAATGCCCTACAGTTGGGGAGAGGGAACTTGTAGAGCCCTCCTCCAGCAGAAACACAGGGCACCAAGTTAGTATTGGGGTTGCCATCCCACAGTCAAAAACTCTGACCCATAATTGTTCCTGTCTGAAAGAACTACAGGGACAAAAATGGAGAAGAGCCTGAGGAAAAGGAAGTCCAGTGGCAGGCCCAAAGTGGGATCCAGCTCAAGGGGAGGCTCCAAGGAATGACACTATTACTGAGGCTATGTAGTGCTCACAAAAAAGGGGCCTATCATAACTGCCCTCTGAAAGACCCAACAAGCAGCTGAAAGAGTCAGAGGCAGTTATTTACACCCAACCAATGGACAGAAGCTGCTGACCCCTGGTTGAACTAGGGAAAAGCTGGAAGAAGCTGAGGAGGACAGAGACCCAGAAGGAGACCAACAGTCTCAGTTAACCTGGACCCCTGAAATCTCAGACCCTCACCAACCAGGAAGCCTACACCAGCTGATAGGAGGCCCCCAACACATATACAGCAGAGGACTGCCAGGTCTGTGTTCAGTCAGAGAAGATGCAACTAACCCTCGAGAGCCTGGAGACCCAGGGAGTGGGGAGGTCTGGTGGGGTAAGGGGTTATGGGTGGAGGGGTGGGGACATCCTCATGGGAAGGGGATGAAGAGGTATGGGATGTGAAACAGAGGGTGGACTGGGAGGGGGATAAAATGTGGAGTGTAAAAAATAAAATTAAATTAAATTGAAAAAAAAAAGTTACCAATACAAACCAGAACCTTCTACTTTAACAACAGTTGAACAAAACTATCTTGTTCTCTGAAGAAAAAGGACAGCTTCCTTCAGCAAGACTTTTCAAGAAATGTCTACAACCTGGCTTTTATTTGTCAGCTTCTGCAGTCTGTCTTTAGTGAAAGGACAGAAAACTAACTTTTTGTACCAAATCCCTAAATGTAGCATATTCTAGTATCATTATATCACTATAGCATATACAAATTAGAGAAAAATTCTAGGAACTCAATATTCTCACTCATCTGATGTCTTATTTTTTCATTTAACAGTTTTTTTTTCCCTGAAATCTCAGTGTGTCCTGGAGATACAAGCATGCTCAAAACAGAAAATCATCTTCAGCTTCCCAAGCTTGGTGAAGCAGAAAAGAAAATTAGACAGACAAATATTTTAAATAATAAAATGGTCAAGTTAAAAAAAAACTAAATTAGGGAAGAAAAATATAAATGTCTATGTTGGAAGTATTTGCCAATTTTATATAAAGTAGTTAAGAAAGAAAGGTCAAATTGAACTGCGGAGTTTCAGTAAAGCAAAGAGAAGAGCCAGGAGAGGAAGACTGAGATCAATGGGCAGACCCAGGGGAGAGCCAGGATGCACGATGCAGACAGCGCTGTAGGGTTAATGTAAGTAACAGTTTCTGCTGTGATTATCTTGTTCTGCAAACCCATGCACAATGTCCTTTATATGTAACACCCACAGTAAATCTCAGAGGACATATCATGACTTTTTTGAGACCTTAATATACTTAAAATAACAATTTTCAAAAGTGCACACATTGCCTGCAGCAAATTCCAGCTCTGTAAATGCCCGAGTCCTTTGTCCTGTGCCCCGTTGGAGGGAAGTAATCTGTATTCAAGAGTTATTGTTGACATGGGCGAGGGACTTGCTCCAGGAACAATCAGAGGTCCTTTTTCTTTTATTTCAATGTTCAGAAACTTTTTGAAATTCCCTTGGATATTTTGATCATTGATCATACTGGATACAAACGAGTCTGTTTCTTCAGGCATCCTGCCTGTACAAAGTGGTTGGATTAGATAAGAGGTGTACCCATAAAAGGGGTCTTATGAGCAAGAGCAACTGTGAGGTATTTGTGATGAACCAGCTGTTGACAGCTGGACTTTTCTGTGCAAGAAACCAGAGAGGAGAAACATCAGCAGGATCCAGGAAGCCTCATATGGATAACTCTAATTAGTGAACAACAACAACAAAATAACATGTCAAGAGGAGGTAGTGCACATCAAGTCCCCAGGAGGTACATAGCTGCTTTGAGAAAGAACATGGGACCAAAGACTAGGAGAAATACTCCCAAGTGGTATAAATCTGTAAATATAGCTAGATGATCTGAATCATAAGCTAACTGAGAACTAAGGCTGAAGACATGATAGACCTTTTAGTTTGATTGGTCAAAAAGCATTAATGGGGTCTGGTGAGATGGGTTGGTGCTTAACGGTTAAGGCGCTTGCTATGCGAGCATGAGGAGGAGTTAAGTTTAGATTCTCAGCACCCACATAAATGCCAGGTGTAGTTCTAGTCTTGGAAGGCAGAGTCGGGATACCTACAGCAAGCTGGTTATCAAGACTTGCTATGTCATTGATCTCTGGGTTTGATTGAGAGATCCTGTCTCAATGACACTCCTTCACATGCCAATGCACCCACATGTGGATGCATACCTACACAATGCTTGCACACACATATCCACATACATGCATGCATGTCATGAAAACGAGGTAGGGGTGAGTACTAAAACCTGAGCCTTATCCAGTATCTTAACTCAGAGAAGAGATTATGCTGAAGATATGCTGTTGTTTGCTTTGAGTAAATGCAAACTCCCAAGCACAGATGGAAAAACTCGATAGCAGCAAATGTGATTTTAAAATCTGTCAACAATCATTTGGAAAATTACAGTGAATTAAGAATACAACAGATCAAAAAAAAAAGAATACAACAGATCTACAGACAAAGAAAATATTCCACCAACAAGAGTGGTGCCTCCTCGCCGGCCTTTGTTGTAAACTGTCTGCAATGCCAGCTTCTTGGTATACTTGGCAGTTCAAGTTCAAAGACTACCTAAGATACAAAATAACTTCAAAGCCATCCTGGCCAATTTAGCAAGTGATATTATCTCAAAATAGAAGGCAAAACAAGGCTCGGGATGTACTCAGCAGTACAGGACTGGCCTGTCCCGAGCAGCCCTGGCTCTATCTCCAGGGCTCTCCCCCAAAGAAAAGACAGTTGGGTCACATATGATATATATATATATATATATATATATATATATATATATATATATATATATATATATATATATATATCCTGTCAAGTTATTTCGGCTCTTCTTATAACTTGCCACTTGAATTTTTCTCCGACATAAATGATCTGCTTCTAGGGAAGACTGATTCAACTTCCCCTCAAAGGCTTTACTCCTAGGAGAAAATGTGATAACCCTGTGTCTGCAATCTCTCACCACAGAGATTTGTATCTATGGGGTTTCCATTTTTCACTTTAAAACTAGACTCCTCCAATGCTCTTAGCTGAGCATATGCTGTGAATAACTGTTCATCTCTGGGGTACATTCTCTTGCTATTTTTTCAGGTTAGCAGGCTTCTTTTCCACAGTTCCCTCCTTATGCTCTCTCTCTCTCTCTCTCTCTCTCTCTCTCTCTCTTTCTCTCTCACTCTTTAAAAAGACATTTATTTTATGTATATGAGTACACTGTTGCTGTCTTCAGACACACCAGAAGAGGGCATCAGATCTCATTACAGATGGTTGTGAGCCACCATGTGATTACTGGGATTTGAACTCAGAACCTCTGGAAAAGCAGTCAATGCTCTTAACCATTGATCCTTCTCTCCAGTCCTTACTCCTCTCTTTATCACTCTTTCCCTTATCTCACTTTTGTTTTTGTCTACTAACAAATAGGATATGTCATATTCTTGCTTCTATTTTTGCATTGTTTATGTATGTGTTGTGTGTCTGTCTGTCTGTCTGTGTCTGTATGTGTATATGGTATGTGTATTGCTGTGGTGCATGTGTGTGCTGTGGTGTGTGTGTGTGTGTGTGTGTGTGTGTGTGTGTGTGTGTGTGTAAAAGCATATGATGACATTAGGTATCTTTCCTGTTACTCATTTTCTCATTTATATCGAGGCAAAATCCCTCACATGAAACCAGAGCTCACCAATTTAGCTGGGTTAGCTTACCATATTGTTCTCCAGATTCCCTGTATCTGCCTCCTGCTCTTTCTGGAACTACAGATAGCCACCAGGACCACCAAGCATTTTAGGTAGAATGCCAGTCCTCATGCTTAAGTGACAAGTGTTTTATCGAGAGAGAGACATCTCTAGCATTTACTCTGCTTTCTGTTGTGGTTGCTGATGCTGCTATTGTTGTGGAGGATAACAAATTCCAGGTTTAGGCTTAAGCAGCAGTGAGGGCATCCTACTTCTTGAGTATCCGAAATAGGTATCCTTCTCGACAGGACTATCACTAGGAATGAGAGGCTCATGGCCATAATTTTGGAGGATCTTCACTGAGAGCAGTAAATTCATCTTTAAAATGTTTATACAAAATTTTGGGGCTTGTGTAAGATATAATTTTTTATGAATGGATAGATTAGTGAGGAGACAAGGAATAGTTCATGGTTTATTTTCCAATCAGTGTGCAAAGATCCTTTCTCCTGCCAGGTTTAGGAGACATCAATTCATGTTCATTATTGTCATATGCATCATGCCTGGATATTTCATATTGCCTCATTGAGCAAAAGGCACGAATGCTATTATTACTCACAGTGCCATAAGCCTGTTAGAACCTGCTCATGTTTATTGGCATTTTTTTTTGCCTCCTCCATTCTCCATGTCCACGTGCCGAGTGTTGGTTATGTCATTGCTTCGGGACACAATCAAATTACTCTCTTCCAATGACTTACAATTCAAGCACATGCTTCATGGCCAGAAATGGAAATTTTACCCCCACATTACACAAAAATGAAGTGGAAATTTATTTTCCACTCATGTCAAAATGTGTTATTAAGAATTATATGATATAAAATTAAAAACCACATCTTCCAACTCTACATTTCCTTTGAAACTCTTTAAAACATAATCCCGGCATTCCTACAATGTGATATTCAGGGTTGACAAACACCCATGCCTTCCGCATGCCACTGACATTGAGGAGAACAAAAGGAATATTCCTGTAACGGCGAGAAATGTCCCACTGTCTACTAGGGCCCTTTAAGAGCAAAATTATAAAGCATAGTAGCATCCCATCAACCGAAGGTAAGAGAGATGTCAGCCCACTAGATCTTCAGCACAATGGTCTGGAAATAGTTAAAGATTTAGCGCAGACACTCACAGGAGCGGTCTAGCATTTGGCAATGAGCTGGTAGAAAAAATGTAGCCACTGACCAGTGCAAACATCAGGCATTCACGGGGACAAAAGCCTCCACCATGCTTCAGAACCCCAGCCTTTGAAGACTGGGGGGTGATTCTGAAGTCACAGACTAAAATGCAAGAATAAGCTCATCGGTCCATGCCTGTGACTCACAATTAGGAGTCACTCATAGAACTGTCCAGCATAATCATGTGAACACCATTGTGGTACCTGATCTTTCATACAATCAACAAAAGAAATGTTGCCTGTGCTAGATGCAGTCATCAGCTTTCTAGAAGTTCTTTCTGTTCTTTCTGGAAGGAGGACCCAGTGGCTTGAGGTATGGTACTCCTGGATGCTCTCACTGGTAAAAATGTCACTGTTCCTCAGAATATCTTTTCAGCCTGATCACATAGGAGAATACCAGATACTCAGGATGGAAGCTAGTGGGGCTTGGAACACACACACACACACACACATACACACACACACACACACACCCTAGCTTATCCTCAAGACATCTTGGCAAGGTGGCTTTATCAACCACTAGACATCTTGGCAAGGTGGCTTTATCAACCACTAAGGAGTCTAGCCATTGCAGGTAGATTTAGAAATGTTTAAGAAAGGCACAAGTTCAGGGCCTGGGTCAGGGGTCATGGGTCTGACTTGCTTGGGTCTTAGGGCAATTCTGCTCACCAGACATAGCAACTTATACTGTTAAGTATGCCACAGCAAGACCATGGAACACACACACAAACACACACACTCATGCATATAAAATAGATTATCCATTTACATAATGGAATTAAATGTCAGTATTTCTTGACATGCCACAAATGATAAGGTATTCCATTATCTGTGCAAATATGAAAAATAATTATTTATTCTACTTCCTAATTACAGATGATAGTGAAGTAAGAAAAGTATTAAGAATCTGGTCTCTCTGACTCTCTGTCTCTGTCTCTGTCTCTCTGTCTCTCTCTTTCTCTCTCTCTCTCTCTCTCTCTCTCTCTCTCTCTCACACACACACACACACACACACACACACACACACACACACACCCCTGGTCACCAACTGATCTGGTCTCTCCCTCTCTTACATACATACACTCTCCCATCACCAACTGGCACTGACCAGGGTCTGAAAGGATAATGTGGTCTCCTTCTCTGCAGCAGCTTCAATGACCTTGATCTTAGCACAGCACAAGCCATTGCTTAGCACTAGTCCGCAACCAAAACTTTCTCAACAAACGAGGCAAAGTTCATGGCATGCCTGGCTCCAAAAGTTCTCTCAGCTCATTCCCACACTCCGTGGGACAATGGTGTAGCAGGGTTATTGCCTTATGAACATAATAAACTAGGCCTCTACACCAACAGAAACCTGAAATGAGCCTCCCAGCCCACTGATGAAGCAAACACACAGGCAGCTGTAATCACTCCACTGTAATCCTATTAATCACAGTGGTCCTAGCTGGAGACAGCCAAGACTGCAGCAGGAGCACTGAATTACTTACCTTCCTCCAACACTGTCAGGAGGAGGAAATGATTCATCATATTAAAACCTGGAACTCATTTTGCAGCTGAAAAATGAACTGAGGTTTAATTTAATGAAACATCAGAAAACAGGTACATTTACATAATGTTTAGTTAGGTTTTTTAAAAAAAATCAAGTGCTTTCTTACTAAATGATAAGGATTGCAACATTTCCCCAAAGTTTGTTTTTAAAATGCTACAGTAGACTTTTGCTGTTGTAGGTTTTTCTTTGCATGCTTTTTGTTGCATAAGTAAACATTTTGGGGTGCATACTTCCTTTTGTTCTTGGTGACGATCTATCGTCCAATGTTGGGCAAGTGATGGCAAGCATCTCAAAGAGCTTCACAATTGGTACCAGATGCCAAGAGGTTGTAAGTCCACTTTGATCTTCCTCAGTCAGTACAGCCAATAGTTAGAGAAGGGCTCCCAACCTGTGTGTTGCAACCCTTTCGGGCGTCAAATGACTTTGGAAAAGGGTCACATATCAGATATTCTGAATATCATATATCTACACTGTGATTCATAACAGCAGCCAAATTACAGTTATGAAATAGCCACAAAGTAATTTTATTGCTGGTGGTTACCATATATGAGGATCTTTATTTATGGATCATAGCATTAGAAAGGTTGAGAACCATTAACTTAGACCATTTATGATAAGGTGATTATACTAGGAATGAAGACTTTTGGATTTAGTCTAATTCCAAAGGCCAGAACAAGATGGGGAACCTAACGACAGAGTCTTAGAACACAGGAATTTGAATGGAGTCTTGTGGAAGAGGAAGGGAAAACCCATACAGAGAGGAAGACTATCCCGGGGGAAGAGTTAGAATGCTCACAGAATATAGGCAAGAACTTCACGAGACATGGACAGGGCTTGAGATATGAGCAGCCATTTTGTTTATGTGGCATGAAGAATAATAGCTATTAAAAATAGTGTTGTCCAGGCTTAGTAAGGATAGAAAACCAGGACTGGCTATTATGGCAAATCAATGAATTGCTTTCACTAAACCTGGAAGCTAAATCTGATCAACCTTAGGATCAACCATTGTAGCTTTCAGAACTACATACTGAACATCTGGTGCACTATGTTTAGGCATCCATGCCTTTAGGGGTTTTGCTAACTTGTCATGACTACCCCATAAATCAGTGTTGCTACCTTCATCTTCTTTATGAAGAACCAGAGTCACTGGGATCACAGCTGGAACTGTCAGACACCGAGGCCAACAGTATCAACCCATCTGCCATCTACACAAACTTATCTCCAGAATACTGCTTTCTTCAAATAATCCTGTATGGGATAAGAGGATATTGTCTGTAGCCTAGAGAACACAGTTCTGTTTTTGTTTGACAGGTCATGGGCATACAGTAAGTATACCTGTGTGATGGTTAATTTTGTACATCAACTTGACTGGATAACTTTATGCATTGACTTCATTGGATTCCTAGATTGAACATGATTTTGGTTTTGTGCTGTAAAGAATGTTGTTTCTAGATAAGGTGAGCGTGGGGATTGGTAGAGGACTTGGGAGACTTCATAGTGGCCCATCCCAGCATGCATGTATCTCTTTCAAGCCCCTTTTAAGGGCTTCATTAGAATGAAGATGGGAGAAAAAGAAATACTCCTTTTAATCTTAACCAGTGCCTGATCCAGGATAATTCATTTCATTTTCCACAGATTTAGTACTAGGATTTACCACCTGCCACCAAGAGTCTGTTTATGAGGTTGTTAGACTCATAGTGCACATGCTGTTGACTTTCTTAGGGGGCGCACTTGGGCCTGCACACTCCATCTGTTCCTCCAGAAACATATTTATGAAATAAATGATGCATATTGTATCAGAAATATTGTACATTAATAAAATGTGTATGTGAGTGTGTGTGTGTGTGTGTGTGTGTGTGTGTGTGTGTAAGTATGGCTGTTACTACAGATATATTGAAATGACATTAGTACTTTAGGGAGTCAGTGAGGAATAAATTCTAAGTGAGCAACACAGCATGGTGGCTCTTAAAATTTGTTTCCCTTTTCACCAACAAAGGAGGCTCTATAGCAATAACCTTCTCTTTACAGTTTTCCGGTCCTTTAGCTATCCAGTGGGCAAGCTAATGGTGCAGGTTAGCTCTACATAGCAAAAAAACCTTCTGCTACAGCCAGGGACTTCTCTGATATAAGGATGCATCTGTCTAGCATTCTCTAACCTTTGCAGTTTGCAAGCTGTGTGGCTCTGGGCAAGCCAACTAGCTTCCTATGGCTTCTCTCTTTCAGCACTCAGAGAGAACATTAGTACATACCTGGAGACTTAAATCAGATCAAGTACCTCAAACTTGAAGCACAAAGCTTTGCATGTCAAAGGGGCATAAAGATGACTAATTACTAAGTACCCTCTTCTGTATTAGGTTATCGGTTATTTCTGTCAAAATGCTCCCCATTCTAACAACTCACACTCCTTCAAAATAGGAAAAATCTTATTTCAGGCAGTCCCTTGACCCATCTCTTTGTCTTATGCTGAGGTCCATACATAGATCATATACCACGGGCTCAAGTACATCACTGTTGTCTAGACATTCTGTAGGTAGCCTGTATATATATATATATATATATATATATATATATATATATATATATATATATATATATACACACACACACACACACACATATACCTTCTGGCTTGTGAAAAAAAAAAGTGTGAGAGTCTCACATTGACTACTCACAAGTAGCCCCTCCTTACAACCTTGTAACTATGCTGTGACATCATTATACTTGCTAACATCAGCGGAGGTTAGGTGAGAAGACAGTGACATTACAGGACTCCTCCTCTGTCTCACCTAGTGCACAAAAACGACCAGACTAGGAAATGTCCCGATAATGCCAAGGCCTGCAACTCTCTTGCTATTTTTCAGCAAATGTTGACAATGAGCTTAGTCACATCCTGATCTCATGGTCTGGCTTAATTGGAAGAGTTAAGCCTGAAATTAAATTCCTTTCCTGGCTACATGTTCCTCTGCTTTCTACTCCAGTTGTTTTAATGGCTGACTGCCATTCCTGGCCTTCACCTAGTGTAAAAGCCAAACCACCTTTATAAAGAGCCTCGGCCTCCTTTCCTTTCACACTTACAGGAGCATATGGCAATTTTAAGATAAATGAAAATGGATAAGTAACTGTCCAATTAAGTAAAGGAAGAAGATGTACCCTCATCATTAAAACCTCAGGAATAAATGATTCTTGATACCATACAGAAATAGCAATGTTCTTTTTAAAAAATCTTCTATAGTTTGCTAATAACCAAAACAAAAAGATGGATAAAGAATATGTACATTTTTATAGAATGAGAAAACATGGGAGGGAACACTACAGGTTTGAAAATTGACATTTTTCTTAAGTTTAAAAGAGCCTCAAAAACACATTGATACTTTGTGATATTTTCATGAAGAAATGAATACTGATAAACTACTAACAAAAGCCCATGCTACAGCCAGTCTCTATAGCATGGCTTCTCAGTAACTTCTTTTAAAAATACATTGACTAATTACTAATTACTTCTAAATACCTACTAGAAAACAATGTGTGCATGTGTTTCTGTTGTGTATGTATGTGTGTATATGTGTGTTGTATATGTGTATGTGTGAGTATGTGTATATGTGTATGTGTGAGTATGTATGTATGTGTGTGCTGTATGTGTATGTGTCTGTATGTATGAGTATGTGTGAATTTGTGTATGTGTTGTATGTGTATGTGTATATGTGAGTATGTGTTTGTGTATGTGTATGGTATGTACATGCACTAGATGTCAGAGGACAACTCATAGAAGTTCCCTTCTACCACCAAGTGGGTCTCAGAGATTGACCTCAAGTCACTAGTATTGGTGTCATCCTTTATAAAGGGAGCATGCTCTACCCATGATTAAGAACAGTTTTCACAAGGCCATGTCAGCAGTGTCACAGGTTCCGAAACCTTCATAGAACCTTTGAGTAGTCAATGCAGAGCAGAGGGTACTATCTGTTACCTTTATAACATGTAAAACCCTAACTATGGTCAGAGAAACAATAAGAATATTTTGTGGGCATCAAATAGCTGATATTTAACCATACACTTAAAAGCAAGGGTATAAGGAAAAAGATTGTTTACAAAAATTGAAAAAGGTTCATGTTTTGTAGAACTTTGTTGCCCACATCTTGCTTCTCAGGAGTGTGTTTAAATAAATTTAGCTGTATAAAATAATTACTATGTTCAATGAATCTAAAAAAAAAAAAGCTTGACAACTTAGTCAATTAATTCAAGTGAAGAGATTTCTAGGATGAAGGGGAACTAGAATTCTGCAATGCTGTCCTGGAGATTATACTATTTGACAGGAAAACAGAAATGCATCTAATTATTTTTACATTTGTACATTCCAGCACCTAGCACTGCAATGGAAAATAAAATATAGAATTCGCCAATACTTTCCCACATTTTTTTCTACTGAACTAAGAATTTGCAGCATCATTTGATCCCACCCAGCCTTATGAAAGCCTCTGCTTGTCTCCATGGGTTGTCACATCTTGATCTGCTCTTGGCTCATCACCTGCCTAGATTACCAGCTCCTTCCTTTTTTAATGGAGATTTTCTTTATTTACATTTTAAATGTTATCCCCTTTCCTGGTCCCTCTCCCTGGAAACTCCCTATCCCCTCCCCCACCCCCTTCCCTACCCCCTGCTTCTCTGAGGGTGTTTTTCCTATGGGGTTGCAAACCCCTTCAGCTCCTTCAGTCCTTTCTCTAACTCCTCCACTGGGGACCCCATTGGGGACACCATGCTCAGTCCAATGGTTGGCTGTAAGCATCCACTTCTGTATTTGTCAGGCTCTGGCAGAGCCTATCAGGTGACAGCTATATAAGGCACCTGTCAGCATGCACTTCTTGGCATCCACTATAGTGTTTGGGTTTGGTGACTACAAATGGGCTATATCCCCAGGTGGGGCAGTCTTTGGATGGTTTACCAGCTCCTTGAGGACCTAGAAGCACAAGACTAGATAAGGCATGTGTGCACCACCAAGAAAGGTTGCATGGACAGTAATTGATTATAAACTGCCAGCATTGAGGTGCTAGCCAAAGACAGGTGGGTTGTTAATATATAATCCGCTTACAACTTCCACAGTAACCTGCAAAATTATCTCATTTTACTCATGACCCATGACAGGAGTCATATTTTGGTTGCTTTATTTTTTCAGCTCTACTTCTAGAATGCTTAATAGTCCCTGGCACAAACTAGGTAGTAGGTAAGCATCTGATAAATTAACAATAAAATTCCTCTACTGTATTCCAGGATCTACCTCAATTTAACTTTCCACATGTAGAATTATCCTTCTGTATACCTACTTCTAAATACCTACTAGAAAACAAGAAGAATTAAAATATATAAAGAAGTTTTGAGAGAGAGGAACAGTGATCGAAGGAAGCTTGGAATTATCTTCCCTCTGGTGGTCACTAACTGCTGTCCATTGTACTTCATGGAATTGGAGTGGACTGTTCTGGCAAAAGAGACTAGTTTGAGCTGAGAGAACAGGTGAAGTATAGGAACAAGGCCCTCTCAAAACTTACTTTATCTAACAAAAAAAGCAGAGACCCTTAAGAAATGACAACTTCTTGGTCTTTCCTCTCCCAGGAGTGTTTTTATGACCATGAAGAAGCAGAAAGCTGGCACTAAGAGAGACCCCCACAAGGAAACATTACTAGGACAATTCTATTAGTCTCCCCCATATATGTTCCTCCCCACAATTTATCTCTGAACAAGCTTGAAAGCCTTTATTCTGTCTTCTTACACCACATCTCCTTAACCCTCTCATCTTTTGCTCTATTCAAATGGGATAGAACTCCCCAACCTTATCACTTGCTGATCTTTACTTTGTTTCTAGTAAAGTCCCTGTTTTGTGAGAGACAAACCATCACAGAACATTCTTTCATGCTGTATCAGCTTCTACTCTGTCTTAGCTGATTTTATTTAGCAGAGCCTTTGCCAATAAACTTTCTATGTACTTCCATACATAGAAAAGGGTTTTCCCTTCCTATACTAGCTCAGATATTTTTCCCCAACATAAAGTATATTTATACAAAGTTATGTGGCAGTTTTAACTTGGATATAGGAGGCTCACACCTGACTTCATTAATCACCTCATCCACGTGAATAATTACAATATTAAAGACTCTAGACAGCTTTCACTCTTCCAGCATGACATAGTATGAGTCATTCTGACTAGACATGAGGAACTGTGAAACAGATGAGATTCTGAAAAGCCCAACACCCAAAATGAAAACACAGTCCTTTTTAGAGATTTTTTTTTTTTTTTTTTTGCTGAAGAAAATAAAACTTTTTAAAAGGCTTTTAAAACCTTCTAAGCAGACTCTTTAATGGTTTCTGAAGCTCTGGTGTGCTCTCTGAACTGTGACTCACTATCTATCCTTAAGTGCATTCCCTTGTCAGTATTTGAAGACAAAACATGAAGCAGTTCAGGCACTGGTTACTTGATTAAATTAATTTCTACTGTCCAAGTTTCATACATAAAAAATATATATATCCAGTGGGAGGAACTATTTTTCTCTGAACTGAGACGACAGAAGTAGATCTCATTATGAAGAGCAGAATAACATATTGTTAAGGAATACACTTTTCTCCCATGTACATAGTGGATGCTACTTATACTTTTAGAAATTATTTTAATTTATTTTAGAGAATAAAACAAAATATACAATCATAACATAAAATTGATATTTCCTGATCCCCACCCACTGATTTGCATTTTCTACGTCTTATTAACTTTTTAATATTAAAAAATTCTTTAAAATGCACAGCCTTCTGAGATTACAATTTTTACTTAAATTATATACTTACTGGACTGTTACCAAACAAAGTATGGTTTAGAGTCCGTCAGCAAAAATGATGGGTGAAAAAAGACCAAGTTTGACCAATAAGTTTTGCTACACATTGTTTGGTTGTTCCAGAAGCCCTGTGCAAGGCAAATGTGGTCCAGCACCTGCACTCCTACAGTGGCATGGGAGGTGGAAACAGGAGCATCACCTGGAAGTAACTGGGCATGCCAAGCTGGGGAGAATCCACTCCTGAAAGTTGTCCTGTGGTCTCCAAGCTCTGGGAGATGATTCATCCTACAAAACACCTGTAGATCCAGATCTGGGTTCCTAACACCCATATGAAAGCCAGGAGTGGTTATCCACGTCTGTAATTCCAGTGTTGTGGAAACAGGTACAGGCAGACTCTGGAGTTCATTACAGTCTAGTCACTCAGAAAACGTGAGGTTCAGTGGAAGATTCTGTCTCAAGACAGAGTGGACAGCAATCAATTAAGGTGCCTGAACTTGGTCTCTGTCCTCTAATTTCACACATATACATACACACAAGTACATATACACATGTATATAATACATGTAGGTACACACTTGTACACACACACACACACACACCACAGAAATTTGGTGTTATTAGGAAGAGAAGCTGGAATTTGTTTATACTGCTATCCAGCTGGTTTTGATATTAGACAAAATTTGAAAACCAATGCAACTGCTTCTTCCTCCTTGCTTGGATCCTGAGCTATGTGCCATTATATCTGACTTATTTCTTACACTCGTTAAACACAAATTTCATAGAAAGTACACATAAATAGAAAACTTTCCAAAAATATCCACAACAATAAGGTTTTTAATATAATTGATCACATTTATTATCATAAGGATGTGTGGGATACTTCACCTTTACTACTAACCACCCACTTATCCATTGTTATAAAGTTAAGTGTAACTGTTTTCCAAAATAATCTATTGTGTTCTAGGAGAATATTTCATTTGGCTTAGGAAGTTATTATTTTTTCTAACTCTGAAAAGAAACTCTGTATTTGATCTTCAAGGAGTACCCAAGGCTGCCATTTTCTCACTATTTACTCCAAATTTGCTAGATCAAGTGAGAGAGAACTTGATCTAGCAAGTTGATCCCTTTTTGTGACTGTAAAATTATTCACTCAAAAGAGGTCCTTTGCAAGTACATTTCTAAACTACTTTATCCCTTGACTTACAAAGATTGTTTTCACCAGGAAGCAGTACACACACACACACACACACACACACACACACACACACACACCCCAAAACACCCAAACACTCATGCACTACAAGAACTAAGCATTGGCCCTAGGTTGGCGTTATTTCATTAGTGACAGTCTGATTTAATAGAACCTAACTATTAGAATATGTTTTACAAGGTATACTAGATTATTATTGTTCAGAATAGAGACCTTTTTGATATTTTATTGTTATATGTTTAGTACTAAAAACAGTGCTTGAGCCGGGCATGGTGGCGCACTCCTTTAATCCCAGCACTTGGGAGGCAGAGACAGGCAGATTTCTGAGTTTGAGGCCAGCTTGGTCTACAGAGTGAGTTCCAGGACAGCCAGGGCTACACAGAGAAAACCCTGTCTCAAAAACAAACAAACAAACAAAACAAAACAGTGCTTGAGAAAACATAATTTTAATAATAAATTTTATAAATGAATGAATCAACTAATTTACTTGATAATTGTTCAGAAAGTTAAAAGAAAAAATGTGTTTATCAATAAATGTCCAAATGTATTAAGACATTCAGCACCTACCCATAATGAAGAAATCATACACTATTGAAATACATTCTTATTTACAGAAACAACCCTATAATAAGAGTTTTTTTAAGTTAGCCAAGGATCAAGAGATAGAAAATGACAAATGAAAGATATCTATATACTTAATATATACTCAAATATAAAGAATTTTCTTTTTTAATTAGATATTTTCTTTATTAACATTTCAAATGTTATCCCCTTTCCTGTTCTCCTTCTGAAAACTCTCCTTATTCCCTCCCCCTCCCCCTGCTCACCAAACCAATTACTCCCTCTTCCTGGCCCTGGCATTCCCCTACACTGGGGCATAGAGCCTTCACAAGACCAAGGACCTCTCCTTGCATTGATGTCTGACAAGGCCATCCTCTGCTACATATGTGGCTTTAGCCATGGGTCCCTCCATGGGTACTCTTTGGTTGGTTTAGTCCCTGGGAGCTCTGAAGGTACTGGTTGGTTCATATGGGGCTGCAAACCTCTCAGCTCCTTGGGTACTTTCTCTAGCTCCTCCATTGGGGACCCTAGATCAGTCCAATGGTTGGCTGAGAGCATCTATCTCTGTATTTGTCAGGCACTGGCAGAGCCTCTCAGGAGACAGCTAATATAATATAAGGTTCCTATTGGCAAGCACTTGCTGGCATCCACAATAGTGTCTTGTGTAGCCCCCTCCCCCAGTCTGCTTCAGGCTGAGAGCAGACCTGTTTGCCACTGAGGCATGCCACCAGAAACCACCTACAGTGTAGCTCTCCTGCTAAGCCTGGCTTCCTTTGTTGTGCTAACTGCCTCTGCACTTCTCAGGGATCCTGCTACCAGTCTGCCTTGCTTTGCCCAGATCCTGCTTCCTGCTGAGACAGCCTTTGGGACAATACACAGTGCCCTGGACTTCCAGCTGCATCCAGGTGTCCACTGACTGAAACCAGGTGCCTGCTGCAGATGGGCTGAGGGCGGGATCTACCCTCTTTTAACCAAAAAAGGTTCTAGTAAAGTGAGAGATGCCTTGAGCAGAGGGATTTTATCTTGGCGTCCATTTTTCTCTCCCATCTGGTCTCTTCCAGCCCCAGTTCGCCTTCCAGGGAACTCTGTTCATAGGTAGGCCATGAGAAGCGTACCCCAACAGTCTGGGTTTGGTAACTGTATGTGGGATGTATCCCAAGGTGGGGCAGTTTCTGGATGGCCTTCTCTTCAGTCTCTGCTCCACAGTTTGTCTCTGTATTTCCTCACATGGGTATTTTGTTTCCCCTACTAAGAAGGACCAAAGTATCCACATTTTGGTCTTCCTTCTTCATGAGCTTCTGTGAATTGTATCTTGGATATTCCAAGCTTCTGGGCTAATATCCACTTATGCATATCATGTGTGCTCTTTTGTGATTGGATTACCTCACTCAGGATGAGGTCCTCCAGATCCATCCATTTACCTAAGAATTTTCTGTATCCATTCCTCTGTTGAGGGACATCTGGGTTCTTTCCAGTTTCTGGCTATTATAAATAAGGCTGCTATGAACATAGTAGAACATGTGTCCTTATTAGAAGTTGGAACATCTTCTGGGTATATGCCCAGAAGTGGAATTGCTGGGTCCTCAGGTAGTACTATGTCCAATTTTCTGAGGAACCGCCAAATTGATATCCAGAGTGGTTTTACCAGCTTGCAGTCCCACCAGCAATGGAGGAGTGTTCCTCTTTCTCCAAATCCTTGCCATCATCTGCTGTCACCTAAGTTTTTGATCTTAGCCATTCTGACTGGTGTTAGGTAGAATCTCAGGGTTGTTTTTATTTGCATTTCCCTGATGACTAAGGATGTTGAACATTTTTAGGTGCTTCTCAGACATTCAGTACTCCTTAGTTGAGAGTTCTTTGTTAAGCTCTGTACCCTGTTTTTTAAATAGGGTTGGCAGAAACCAAACTCTGTATATGAATACTTACTGCCAAGACTTTCAACTTTCACAAATATGATTTCCCCCACCACAGGAAAATGTGAAGTAATGGATTAGCAATAATAAATATTGGAAAACCATAACTTTTTAGAGAAATAAAAATATCTCTACATAACTATAACAAGAATTGTTAACACAGGTAAAAATGATGAATTCTCTTTCAGTCAACTTGGTTAAAGGAAATAAGTATATATTGCCAATACAAATGGCTGCAGATTGAGGACTTAACCACAGTACAACATTAGACACTCATGAACTTCCCTCAGAGCTAACATTAATTTCTGAAATTTTCAAGAACTTAATTAAAAAAGGAAATATAATAATTCATTAACAAAAAATCATGCTGGTACTTGGACAGCATAATAACATGAAATGTATTAGATTTCAAAACTAAACAATAAGGTAATTTGATTACATACATGAAATATTACACAAACATTGTTATAAATGAAAACATAATAATTCCAGTTTGGACTGTGAAGATTGATTCATTTTATAAGAAAGTCTGGAATATGCTGTTGATTTCAAAATACTTACAACTTTTCAAAGCATCTGAAGTCTATAAATTTTTCACAATTTGAAGATTTGTAATTTCTATGTCAACCGATCAATTATTTTACTAATTCAATTTTGGTTGTCTTACAGATGAGTAGCATGCTTCCCTACTTAGCTTTTGACTGTGTAGACACTGTCATATATAAATTTAAAAGCCTCCTGTAATAATTGTTTACATATATCCTCCTTTCAATACAATACTTCCACCTAATGAACCCCAGGATAAGTTGAAAATACTGAATCGAGAAATGCTTTTTATTCCTCCAATGCAGTGAACATCATAATGTGTCATCATTGCACTGTGAAGGCTTGGCAGTTCTCTCATCACTGAGTGGCTACCCAGCCTATAAAGAATCCTCTGTCCAGCTTCAACAGTATCATTGAGAATATCATTAACCGGAGAAAAAAGTAAATATTCAAAACTCAATGCATCCTTTCTTCATACCACAAAGTCAAAAACTCTTAAGTGTCATACGTTGGAGACTATATTGTAGTTATGTATGTTGGGATGTTAACAGCTCAATAATCAAAGCATACCCCAAAGGACAAGGCAACAAAGGCTCAATGGGCATGAAAAGACAAAGACCCACACATGTGCTGCCATTTGAAGGGCGATGATCTCTGTTCAAAGGTGAAGAATTCTTTGAGACGTCCCAGCAGTATTGACAGAAATCTCCAGGACACACAAGTGATGTATTGGCTGCTGTAATTTAATGTGATCACTATTGACTCAGAAGACAAGACAGAGTATATGACAATGGACAAATCCTTTAGTCTTCCTGGCTCCTAGCTTGCCATGTCGATTTTTTTTTTTTTTTTTTTTGGTATTAGAAAAGGCTTGTTTCCTCTCCTGAGAACACTGTCCTCTGACTATACCCTTACATTCGGCAGTGGGCCTTTCTCTTTTCTATAGCTTTCCTCTTTTTGTTGTAATAGACTGTGTTTTGACTAAGATCTGAGTTGTAACACAAATGACATTCTTAAGGAATTGTCCCATTTCCCCTTTTCTGAGACAGATGCCTTTGCGTGGACTCACAGATGTTGTTTGTATCGCTGTGGTGCAGAGGCATATACATATACACATATCCATAACTATATATGTATTATGTATCATTCTGCACTTATGTTACTGTTTATTAAATATCTGATTATTCACTACTGTTATTATTTATTCCGGGTTAGTGAAGTCCGTTTCTGTACCTTTTAGCATCTCAATATCATTATGAAATATTTCTTAATTTTTAATGTAATAAATTACTTTAATGTTAATTAATTTATCTGTCATTTAATCCAGATTTGATATTTACACTAGCTGTGATATCTCCCTATAAATAACCAAGGTCTGATATTTAGTTCCCCATTGTCATTTGGGACTCATTACTTCTAGATCCTTTAAATTCCTTGGACAAAGAAGATACATATAACTATATATCTATATCTATCTATATATAGAGATAGATAGATAGATAGATAGATAGATAGATAGATTCCATCGTTTGAAAGATGATGACCTCTGTTCTTTGTTGTTGTTGTTGTTTTTGTTTCTGTTTTTTTGAGACAGGGTTTCTCTGTATAGCCCTGGCTGTCCTGGAACTCACTTTGTAGACCAGGCTGACCTCGAACTCAGAAATCCGCCTGCCTCTGCCTCCCGAGTGCTGGGATTAAAGGCGTGTGCCACCACGCCGGGCTGATGACCTCTGTTCTAAGGTGAAGAGTTGTTTGAGGCCTTCCTGAACTATTGAAATCTCTAGGATATTGTCTTCTGTAATATACATTTACATAGATGTATGTATTATTCATATTGGTACATTCAAAGAGATGGTATTTTCTATTTATATTCACACTTTATTTCTTGTCCTTCTTGCTGAGAATACTGAATTCCTAGGACAATATATTTACTTCTCTAATAAATCTAGTAATATACAAAAATACAGCTACAATGTCTGACCTCCAACAAGATACTTGAACTAATATCTCTTCAGAATTCTTTTTGTTTTTAGATGGTATTTTACTTGTAGAATAAAATGAGAGAACTATATATGAAACCATTTGGATTATTTTTTTCTCCTTTGTAGTTAGATTATAAATTTGATATATATTTAGGGTCACTTGACTTTAGGAAAGGACCCATACCTTTTTTTATTTTTTATTTTTTTGAGAAAGTCATAAATGAGTTCTACATCTACATGCCTTAATCTCCTGATATAACTCAAACAGTGTCTTCCCTACTCTCAAATTCATGCCTTAATTATTGTTTATCCATATCCACACATAGGCATACATGTTTATATAGCATTCTGAGTCCATTTTGCTTCAAAGTGCACATGTCCAGTGAATAAACCATGTGGGATCTCATCCCAGGAAGAGTCTAATTTCTCCTCACTTAGCATCCATTGACCAACTGCAGCTCTTCCTTCAGGTGTGGGGTCATGTGGAAATTCCCCTGTTCACCTTAGCATGCCAATGTTATCATTATGCTGTTCATCCTTGAGCAACTGTATTGTTGAGAATTCCTGGGAGCATTTTCCCTGTCATGGCTAGAAGATACTATCTAACAGCATTGGCATCTACCCTCCTTCAGTGATTTTTTTTTTCTAAGCATTGGGCATAGGAGCTTTATTGATGATCTATCAGCTAGAATTGGGCACCTGAAAGTCGCTTATTTACATTTAAAAAGTTGTAGCTTTCAGTAATAGTTTCCTTCTGTTTTCAAAATAAAAGCTTCTTCCATAAATGGTGGGAAGTATACTTAATTTGTGGGTATAAGAATAAGCACTTAGAATACTGTTAAAAATTATATTAATTACGGAAAATGGCAGTAGTGGGTTATTTTCTCTGGTCTATGATCTCTGAAGCCATTGGTAGTTGGAGATTCATAGTATCAAGTATGAATTTCCTCCTTTTGAGAAAGCCTTAAGTCCAGTTAGATAGCTATTGGTTAGTGCCAATATGAAAATATAACTAATAGACCATGGGTTATATCTTGCTGATCTATTCATTTTCCTGCTTCATAGGCTTTTCAGAAAAGTGATTTTGATTTGCATTTCCCTGATGGCTAAGGATGTTGAACATTTCTTTAAGTATTTCTAACCCATTTGTATTTTGTCTACTGAGAAATTTGTTTTGATCTGTATCCCATTCTTAAATTTGTGTCTTAGTCCATGTTCTATTGTTTTGAAGAGCATTATGACCATGGCAATTCGTATAAAGAAAATATTTAATTGGGCCTTGTTTACAGTTTTCAGAGGTTTAGTCATTATCATCATGGTGGGGAGCATGGTGACAGGACAGGCAGTCATGGTGCTGAAGAAGTAGTTGAGAGTACTTCATCTGGATCCACTGGGACTGGTTTGGGTGACAGAAACCTCAAAGCCCACCCAAAAGATAAACTTCCTCCAACATGGCTCTACCTACTCTAGCAAGGTCAAATCTACTAATCCCTCTTAATTAGAGCCACTCCCTAATGATCAAGCATTCAAAGCTGTGAGCCTATGATGGCCATTCTTTTTCAAACCCCCAAAATTTGGGTTATTTGGATTTTTGATATTAAGTTTCTTGAGTTCTTTATATAATTTAGATATTAGTCCTCTATTGGATGTGGAGTTGGTAAAAATCTTTTCCATAGAGACACTTGCTCAACACCATGTTCATCAAGACTTTATTCCTAATAGCAAGAAATTAGAAACAATCAGATGTCTCTCAACAGAAGATTAGGTAGAGAAAATGTGGTAAATTTACACAATGGAATATTACTCAGCTCGTGTGTGTGTGTGTGTGTGTGTGTGTGTCTGTGTGTGTGTGTCTGTGTGTGTGTGTGATGAAATTTGCAAGCAAATGGATAGAACTAGGAGAAATAATCCTGAATGAGGTAACCCAGATCCCAAAAGAAAAACATGATATGTATTTACTTATATCTAGACATTAACCATTAATGAACCAAGCTATAATCCATAGACCCAAAGAGGTTAGACATAGAGGAAAGAGCATGGATCTCCTTGGAAGGGGGAAATACAATAGATTTTATGCCTGAACTAGACCGAGAGGTTAGGGGAATGATGATGTCTTAGTTTGGGTTTTAGTGCTATGAAGAGACACCATGACCAAGGCAATTCTTATAAAGGACAACATTTAATAAGGGTTGCCTTTCAGTTTCAGAGGTTCAGTCCATTATCAACATGATAGGAAGTATGGTAGCATGCAGGCAGACATGGTGCTGGAGGAATCAAGAGTTCTACCTCCTAATCTGAAAGAAGCCAGGAGAAGACTCCCTTCTGCGGGTAGTCAGAAGAGGACTCCTTTCTGTATTCAGCAGAGCTTGCACACAAGGATTCCTCAAAGCCCACCCACATAGTAACTCACTTCTTCCAACAAGGCCACACCTCCTAATAGCGCCACTTCCCATGGGCCAAGCATACTCAAACGCATGAATCTACAGGGGCCTATTCAAACCATCACAGATGAAAACAGTAGGATCAGGTGGAAAGGGAAAGGGGAGATGAGACTGCAGGAAGAAAGGAGCGGAGAAACAGCTGGAATTGAAGGGTATTTGAGGGTGGTATGGACTTCTAGTGCAGTGGAAGGTTCCTATAATATATGAAGGTGATCATAATGAAGTCTCCAGATAAGGAGAGAGATGGAACCCCAACTAGCCATCTCTTGTCACCAAACAAAGCTACCAGTACCACTACTGTGTTTTATCCAATTAAGTTATATTGTACGAGAAAAGAATGTATG
The DNA here is from genome assembly GCA_902729485.2 of Mus minutoides. NCBI lineage: Eukaryota > Metazoa > Chordata > Mammalia > Rodentia > Muridae > Mus > Mus minutoides. Next base: position 758,259 of record LR749610.1, read on the forward strand.
TTTAATAAAAGGAATAAAAATACAGGAAAAAGAAAACAAGTTGTTATACTATTGGGATGGGTATACTTGTCTAGTTTTACATAAGGAAATAAATCTTGAGCCGGGCGTGGTGACGCACGCCTTTAATCCCAGCACTCGAGAGGCAGAAGCAGGTGGATTTCTGAGTTCAAGGCCAGCCTGGTCTACAAAGTGAGTTCCAGGACAACCAGGGCTACACAGAGAAACACTGTCTCAAAACAAACAAACAAACAAAGAAGGACATAAATCTTGACTGAATATCTGATAATATTTGACAGCATCAGGTCCTTTCATATTGAACTATTTGTGACCATCAACACTGATAGGGTGGGTCTGAAGGTGAAAAAGAAAGTACTCCATTGGATATTCAGAGCTAAACATGCTGTGCCATTTACTCGGAGATTTGGCCAGTCATCTTATTACACAGAGTCTCATGTGATAAATTTTGTAGTTCCACTTGGCTGCCAAAGCTACCTCAGGATTCAAAGTACTAAGGTCAAAACCCTGTGCGTCTGTTTTAAATTCAAGTCACCTTTTCCTTTGATGCTTATCAGGACACTTGATCATGACATACTGTGTGTAAAGCGGTTAGCACAACACCTGGCAGATCTTCATGTAATCCTGGAAGTGGAGCTTAATGACATCAGCAGTGCCTGGACCCTTACAAGTGGTCAGCAAAATCACAGCTATTAATACTGACATCTTCTGCTTCCTCTGTCTTCCTGAGGTCCACGGAGATTTTGTGTCTAAGCCTACCTGGTATACAGGAGATAAAACTGGAGGATGTTATCTATACAGTTAGAGAAAGGAATGCGCTTAATTTTCTATAATCCATACTCCCGAGAGGGCTGGGGATGACGTCACAAATACCAGGTGTGAAGTGGAAAGGAAAATCTAAAGCCACAGCAAAGAGCAACAGGCATAAGGAGGAGCACTTGATGGAGAGGATATTTTAAAAGTATAGAAAGATCAGGACTCATGTAATGAGGGATGGAATTAGAAACAAGGGACAGTTCCCCTCTGAGTGGTCATCTAGAAGCAATCAATATACAGGCCCCTCAGTCTCCAGGAAAATGGATTGCATTAGGATGTCTCTGACTCATAGAGCAGAGAGAGGAAATGGGCAGTCGATCGTAGAAAGATTTCAGTCTCATAACTGTCAGAACGGATTTTTATAAACAGCTTTTGTTGCATGAGGTGTTTCTCCAAAATTGACTTACAGAGCAGCCCGTCCTCTGGAACAGCCAAATTGGAAGGCGCTACTGTACTTAACCTTTGAGGAATCACATTATGTGTTCTTTGTCTTTTCTCACTGTTCACAAAGTCTGGAAGTAATTTTCCTCCCTCCGTTCTAAGCAATTTCTGTGCATTTGGTCTCATGGGATGTCAGGGAAATGTAGGGGCCCGTATGCAAGCCAGCACATATTTTAAAATGGAGACTACTTCCTTCCACCACCTCCACAGATACATTTGCAATCGTCTAAGATAAGATGGTCAGCATGGGGTTCATCCCAATGAATATTAATTTTAGAGTGATATTTAAGATGACTCAAGTCTGGTGGGCATCTTTCTATACACCATCTGCTATAAGTCAGAGTCCTACAGCATGGAAACCTGGCATTAAAGAGGAAGTGCAGATAAAGGCTTACAGAAGAGCCCTGGAACCACACAGCTATGTATCTGCCAGGCCACAGACAAAGGATGCTACATAGTCAAATCAGAAAACTCTCCCCAGTGATAAATAACTAGATCATATCCCCAAATTCAAAGCAAAATACATCCAAAGTAAATAGAGAGCCACAGACATTTATTCTTGAGTGGTGGAGTGACTGGTAAGCATAGTAGTTAGCTGAAATAAGAGCTGGATTTAGCCTCACATACTATGAAGAGATTGAAATGGCTTACTTAACCCTGCAGAAGCTCAGGTGCTTACTTGCAAGATGTAGAGGAAATATCTGTAATGTGGAACATCCTTTGGGTTACAAGAGACAAAAAGATGCCTTAAATTTGTTTAAGGGAAGAGAAATTTATTGGCCATGAGACATGGTTCAAATATGGCTGGAACCAGGTCTTCAATCCCTTGAGGGAATTCTTGTTTCTATTTAATCCATATTCAGTTCACTATATTAACCTCGTTCTCACCTACTGTCGACAACTTGGACATTCTAAGTAGTTCCAAATTTATACCTATCTAGTATTATGACCCTAGAGGCAAAGGGAAATTTTCTCAACATAATTTTAGGAAAGTACCCCAGAGTCCTAGAAGAGCCCAATATAGAATCATACAGAGGACAATGGACAGGGGCAGCAGTCCACAATAATGACCAGCCCTGCTGTGACGACATGATGAGGATAGAGACTCCTCTAAAGGCCATCTCTAGGGTGAGTACTAGTGTCTAGATGAAAGCAGAGAAAACTGTAGGTCTGAAGAGTGTCTTCTTTAAGGCAGCATATAAGGATTCAAATAATAGAGGGGAAATATTTGCACACCAGAAAACTTTCTAAATGTCCCTTGCTTGATTTATATATCATATGACCATATCTTTAAATGTATGAATATTGGGCTAGAGAGATGTCTCAGCAGTTAAGAGCCCTTGCTACTTAAGCCCAGTTCCCAGCACCCACTCAGGCAGCTCACAGTTACCTCTGATTCTGCTCCAGGAAATGAGATGCCTCTGGCCTCCCAGTACCTACCTGCATTCACATGCACATGCCCCCACCCCATATGCACACATACGCACTTAAAATCAAAACAAACATATAAAGAGATAAAGATACCCTGAGTACAATATAAAGAGAAAGTATATTATGAGACAAGTTTTGTGTGCATATGACTACATGTGCATGTGTGCATGCATGTATGCTTGTGCATGTGCATGTGTGCATGCATGAGTGCATGAGTGTGTGCATGTGTTTGTGCACACACGTGTACATATGTGTGTGTGTATGTGTGTGTGTGTGTGTGTGTGTGTGTGTGTGTTTAATTTCCCCTGCATCTGACTATGACAAAAGCTTCCAGTTTTCAATCCACTTTGAGATGTCAGCTCTAAAATGTCATGATACTTGTTCAAGTTTGACTAAGAAAACAGTTCCTTCAAAGGGAAGGTCAGAAAACACTATGATAAATTCCAGACTTCTCCACAAAAGAAATTTAATAAAAGGAGGCACAAATATGCAGTAATGATTATAGATGAAGAATTTCTTATAAAACCCATAAACCTGGAAGATGTTATCCAGCTCTCCAATTTGAGATAATTACTCATATCTGTTCTCTACAGAGGAAAAAAAGGTCTTCTCCTAGGTTATAAACATGCTGGGGAATTTCCTGGATATTTTAGCTTGTTTTTATCATATTAAGTATGCCATAGAAGATACCTTTAAAGAATCAAATTATCATATTTTTTAACCTTATCTTTACAATTTTTGATCACTATTTATCTTTGTTTGGAGATTTTATCTGAACTTTTTTCCTTGAGACAAAACCAGACTTTATGAAGACTAAAGTGTAAACCATCTTTTAAGTGAATGAACATGTAGAGAAGTATTTTAAACAAAGTAGCATATTCATGTCACTAAGTTGTACTTACATTGCATAATAAGGAGTTGAGAAATTCTAGAAGTTCATTTTTATCTGAGATGATTGCTCTCCTACAGGACTGTGATTTAATCTACAGTATATTCTGATAAATGAAGAATTAAAAAAAAAACAGGAATATTATTGCCTTGGCTTCCTGCCTGGAAAAAAATTCTGACACAATTTCAAAAGGGGAAATAGAAGAGAATAAATAACTTGTCTAAGACAAGCAAATGCTTGAAACTCATAAGCACTCACTTCTGAAAGTGGAAATATAAAATTTGAAGAAAAGTGTTCTACACATCTACATAGGTGCCCCCCCCCCAGTTTCTATTTTACTATCACATATGTGCAAATTTGACCACGCAGGGCTAACTAAAGAACAATTGTGAAATACAGAAAGCCTATTCTTTAAACTGAACAACTCCTGGAGCATCCACTGGGCTGGGAGATTCAAATATGAGTACACTGAAATGCAAATATCAGAATGAGCCCAGGATGTGCGTTTTAGGAGTAGATCTCAAGCAGCACATTGGAAGCCTACACGCAAACGACTGTAGATCCACCCATACTTAAAAAACGAGTCTGCAAAGATTTAAGCCCATCCAAAGGTCATTCATAAACAAGAACACAACTGGTTTTGTTTGTTTGTTTGTTTTTTGTTTTTATTTTTGTTTTTAAAACTTAGCCATTCTGATTGGTGTAAGGTGGAATTCTAAGTTTACCTCTATACCCCATTTTTTGATTGGGTTGTTTGTTTTTTTTTTGTGATTAACTTTTTGAGTTCTTTATATATTTTGGATATTAGCCCTCTATCAGATGTGGGTTTAGTGAAAACTTTTTCACAATCTGTAGGGAGACAATTTGTCTTACTATGAAGCTTTCTAGTTTCATGAGGTCCCATTTATCAATTCTTGATCTTAGAGCATGAACCATTGGAGTTCTGTTTAGGAAATATCCCATTGTGCCAAAGAGTTCAAGGTTCCTTCCCACTTTCTCTTCTATTATATTCAGTGTATCTGGTGATTCCACCTTACACCAATCAGAATGGCTAACCTCAAAACCTCAGGTGACAACACATGTTGAAGAGGATATGGAAAAAGAGGAACACTCCTCCATTGCTTGTGGGATTGCAAACTGGTAAACCACTCTGGAAATCAATCTGGAGGTTCCTCAGAAATTGGAAGTAGATCTACCTGAAGACCAAGCTATACCACTCTTGGGAATGTAATGAAAAGATGCTCTACCATGCCACAGAGCAGTTGTTCCACTATGTTCATAGTGGCCTTATTTGTGATACCCAGAAGCTGGAAACAACCTATATGTCCCACGAAAGAAAAATGGATACAGAAAATTGGGTTCATTTACACAGTGGAATACTACTCAGCTATTAAGAATGAGGACATCCTGGGAACTAGAAAATATCATCCTGAGTGAGGTAACTCAGACCCCAAAGAACATGTATGGTATGTTCTCACTAATAAATGGATATTAGCTAAGAAAAAAGTACAGAATACCCAAGATACAATCCACAGAACTCAAAAAGTTCAACAAGCTGAAGTGCCCCAGTTAGGATGCCTCAGTCCCATTTGGAAGAGAGAAGAAAGCAATCAAAAGTGGGGAGGAAAGAAGGGACCTGGGAGGGAAAGTGGGTGGGAAGGGGGAGTGGGAGGAAAAGGGTGGAACCTGATCTGATATTGGATGAGGGAAAAGGACTGAAGCCCTGAGGTGCAGCAGAAAGAATGGAAACAGGTAACCTCAGGAGATAGGAGGTTGGGGGAACTCTCCAGAATGCACCAGAGACCTGAAAGATGAGAGACTCTCAGGAATCAAAGGGAGGAACCTTAGATGAAATGTCCCACAGTAGGGAGAGGGGACTTATAGAGTCCACTTCCAGCATCAAGACAAGTGAGGGATGGAGTTGCCATCCCACAGTCACATCTCTGAGCCATAATTGTTCCTGTCTGAAAGAATTACAGGGATGGAAATGGAGAGGAGCCTAAGGAAAAGAAGGTCCAGCAACAGGCTTAAAGTGGGATCCAGCTCAAGGAGAGGTCCCAAGGCCTGACACTATTACTGAGGCTATGGAGTGATCATAAAAAGGTACATAGCATGACTGCCCTCTGAAAGACCCAGCAAGCAGCCGAAAGAGTCAGATGCAGATACTTGCACCCAACCAATGGACAGAAGCAGCTGACCCCTGTTGTTGAGTTAGGGAAGGCTGAAAGAAGCAGGGGAGAAGGGAGATCCTGTAGGAGGATCAGCAGTCTCAATTAATCTGGACGCCCAAGATCTCTCAAACATGGCACCACCAATCAGGCAGCATACACCAGCTGATATGATGCCCCAACACACATACAGTAGAAAACTGCCAGGTCTGTGTTCATTAAGGGATGAGGCACCTAACTCTCAAGAGACTGGAGGCCCCAGGGAGCTTAGAGGTCAGGTGGGGAGTGGAGAGAGACATCCTTATGGAGACAGGAGCGTGGAGAGGAGGTATGGGATGTGGAACAGTCTCAGGGTGGATGGGGGAGGGGGAGGATAAAATATGGAGTGTAAAAACATAAATTAATTAATAAAAAAAGAAAAGAAAAATTTCAGCAAAATTCAGACCCTTATCAACCTGATATTATAGTACTACCCATCCCCCAGTTTCTTTGCTTTCATAGCTGGTACTTAACCACAATCTCAAAATATAGGTGAAAAATTACAGGAGAAACAACTCGTGTATAAAGTTAGTGAAATTTAAATTGCATGTTGCAAAGAAAGAAAGAAAGAAAGAAAGAAAGAAAGAAAGAAAGAAAGAAAGAAAGAAAGAAAGAAAGAAAGGAAGGAAGGAAGGAAGGAAGAAAGAAAGGAAGGAAGGAAGAAAAAAGGAAAGGAAAGGAAAGGAAAGGAAAGGAAAGGAAAGGAAAGGAAAGGAAAGGAAAGGAAAGGAAAGGAAAGGAAAGGAAAGGAAAGGAAAGGAAAGTTGAAATTGGGCCACCCTACAGCATTCCCTGAAGGACACCAATTTTCTGCCAATCCCCGAGTAGCCATGGTGCCCATATTTCTGCCCTGGGATAATTCAGTGCCTAGCTGCCCTTGTTATCAGATTCACTGTCATGGTAGCACATTGCCTGTGCTTGATTTTATTTAATGGTGGTCTCTGAGTACAGAAATAAAAAGACTGGCAATTTCAAACGCTGAATAACAACCACCAACTGCTTCCTCCAAGAGAAATGATGGAAGAGCTCAGACTAATAAGGAAAAGAAACCATATTATTCTGAGGACATAAATATGATTTAAGGTAAGAACAAATTCAGTCATAAAATTGCGATGCTGGAAAAAGGTCTGGGTCCATTTTATTATTATACTTCAAATTGCCAATGTAACCAGCAAGCATAAGTCCTTTAGTTAAATATGTCGATGGGAACACGAACAGAAAACACGGTCTGATGAGCAGAAGCACACTATTTCAAAAGTCGCAAGTCTATACAAAGGCTTCAACTAGCAAGATACCCCTGATATAAATGACACCAAGCTATTCACCCCAACTGAGGGCTGAATAAACACAGTAAGAAATAAGTTTGAATTAAAAAATTGTGGCATTTAGGCAGAGTGTGTTAGTGAATAAGTTACAATCACATCTCCACACATCTGGAAGCCCTGATTAGGCAGGAGAATACTATCCAATGCTAGTCAGAGCAGTGGGTTTCAGCCTTCCTAATGCTGAGACCCTTTAACAAAGTGAAAGGTCATGCTGACCCCCCTGCATAAATTTATTTTCATTGCTACTTCATAACCATAGTTTTTATACTGTAATGAATCATATGTAAATATCTGATATGCAGGATAGCTGATATGTGACCTCAAAAAGGTTGCTGCCCACAGGTTGAGAACCACACTCTGAGAGTGAGATCAACTGAACTATTGGAAGAGAGGCACAATAAAATCTATACTCATAAACATCAAAGTCAGCACCAGGGAAGTAAAATGGAAGGACAGTTTAACTCCGGGACTATGGCAACCGGACAAGGTATATGATAAAGTGTTCACAGTATACAGAAGAAAGAAACAAACAACTCTTCAAGGTAGGAATAAATGCATTAATAAAAACACAAGTAAAAATATATTTAAATAAAATGATAGCTTCAACCTATGACAGACAGCGGAGCAAAGGCAGTCCTATCAACAGATGCCTCTGAACAATAAATAGCACATCCACATGCAAAAACAAAGGCAGATATTATATATTTCATAAAAACTAATTGAAAGTTGAGGATAATAAACCTAAACATAGACAAGAAATATCAAATTTGTAAAGCAGTTGAAAAACTACACAATTTTAGGTTTTGTAACTTTCCAGATAAATAAGAAAAACATGATCTCTAGCAGATAAAATTAGAGAGTAGACAATCATTAAATTGAAAACAATTGAAAAACAATAGAAATTGTTTTTTCTATAAATTATAACATTCAGAGAAGCAAAAGGCAAAACACATGCTGAGAGAAAATATTGGCAAAATACTCATAAGGTAAAGGGCTTGCATCCAAAACACACAACAACTCTTAAAATTCAAATATAAACAACACCATTTTCAATGGGGAAAAGATATGAAACTTCATCTAAGAAAGATGACACATAAATACATCAAATATTATACATCATTTGGAAATTGGATACTAATGTAAGAAAGAGGGCCAGCAAGAAGGCTAAGAGGGTAAAAACCCTTGCCTTTAAGACTAGTGACCAGAATTCAATTCCTGTGCCCCTAAAAATAGAAGAAGACAACCAACTCACCAAAATTGTAATATGAGCCAGGCTTGGTGGAGCACGCCTTTAATCCCAGCACTTGGGAGGCAGAGGCAGGCAGATTTCTGAGTTTGAGGCCAGCCTGGTCTACAGAGTGAGTTTCAGGACAGCCAGGGCTACACAGAGAAACCCTGTCTCAAAAAACAAAAAAACAAAACAAAACAAAAAAAAAAAGACAAAAACAAAATTGTAATGTGAACACCACTTGAATTCCTGGGTTGTACACACACACACACACACACACCACACCACACACACACACACACACACACACACACACACACACGAACAACTATTAAAATAGTAAGATGTCACTTCATACATGTAAAATGACACACTTGTTGCAGAATATTTGATCATACTGTGAAACCCAGATTGTGTTATTTACTGAAAAACAAAACAAAACAAAACTGTTTCTAGTTGTGGTGTGGTTCTGAGCACACACCTTTAATCCCTCTGGCTGGAATACAGAATAATGCTCTTAGCACTAAACCTCCTATCTCAAATGATGAAGGTAAAGTTAGTTTGTAGAATGAAGCAGCCATGTTTGAAAGTAACATCTAATTGAGGTGCAAAGTCACTCATCAGAGAGATTTGACAGAATAGCATCTTCCCAACTCTCACCAGAAGAGGAAGGAAAGGGAAGCTACTTAAGGGGCGGTAAAGAGAAAAGGAGAAAGAGTTTTACCAGGACAATTACAGATAGATAGGTTGCAGAGAGAGAACAATCTAGACACTGGTGAAGTTTTCTGAGGAGACAGAAGATTAGAACACATTCCCAAACTTAGTATGAGGCCACACAAAGCAATTCAAGAGAGACTGAGAGAGAAGCCAGATCAAATCAGTTAGAGTAGAGAGGAGTTTTGAGCCAAAATAGCTGAGTTGACCAATCAGAGTTCAGAAAGCACTAAAAAGGGTGAGCTTATTCGGTTGTAAGCCTCACAGACTGAAAACCTTCTAGGCCTAAATAAGATAGTACAGAGCCTAGAAACTTCCAGGACTAAGCCTAGGTTAGCAGGCAGAAGCAATAAGCCCCCCAAGATGACAGTTACTACAGGAGAATAAAAGACATATTTACTTCTACCTACTTTGGGAGATCACTTGGAAGTCTTTTGTTTGGTTCTACAATGTTGGTAATGGAAATTTAGTGAATGCAGGGTCCCTTCTCCACTACTGTGCTACATATCCACCCCACTCCTTTTTCTTAACCTTTGATTTTAAAATTGGCTTCACTGAGTGTCCAGGGATGCCTTCAATTCACTGTGTAAAGCAGGTAGGTCCTGAACCTAAGACCCTCCTGCTTCAGCCCCCTGGAAGCTGGGATTCTAGGCTTGTACCACCAGGCAAAACTTGGTAGATTTTTTCCCCAAAGATGAACATCATCTTCCTAGATGCCCAGCTATCATGCTCTGAGATATTGGCTGAACTCATTTGAAACTAGATTTCCTCACAAAATCTTTTACACGAGTATTTAGAACCATGTTTATCTTATTTCCCCAAATAAGGAGCAACCAAGATACTTTTCAAAGGTAAACAGAGAAGACTGAGACTGTGGTAGATTCAAACGATGGAATACCATTCAGCAATAAAAAGGAATGTGTTCTCAAGCCATAAAAATCACAAAGGATTTTTACAACCATCCGAAAAGGACTCTATGCTGACTCCAGCTTTCAAAGAGTAGAAGTACAAAGACAGTGAACACTTGCTGCGGAATGGGAAGAGAAGCATAATAATCCTTTTGACAAGATTGTTCTGGCTGTGTGGGGTTCCATGAGTCTGTAATAACTTTAGAATGTGGGGTTGTTGTTGTTTTTTTTTCTATTTCTCCAAAACTGATGATGGGAACTATAACCAACCTGTGATTTCTGTTCATGTGATTGGTACCTTGTTGTTCTTCTAACTTATGAGCACGAAATGTATTGTACATGTCATTGTACAGGGTTGCGAATCAACCACTTACCAATTCCTTTTCCAGCTTTGGATGCCCCTGTAATCCCAGTTGGTTTTATTGGTCTGATTGAATTTGTTATCCCTGGTGTCTGGAATGCAACTGACTTTTTTGTGTTGACAGACACTCATTAGTTCTAATGCGCTCTGTGTGTTGAATCTTGAAGGTTTTCTCTGTGCAAGATGATTTCGTCTGTGAAAGAATTTCTTTTTATTTCTATATTTCCAATTGAGGTACTTCCCCTCCCCTTTTTCTTGACTATTCTGTCTAGAACTTAAAGCAGCAAAAGTGTGCTTCCTGCCTTCTTAGAGGAAATATCTTCAGTCTTCGACACTGAGTATGATGCACAGTTGAATGTTTTTATTTAATTAAAATACTAAATTCTTTCTTCGCTCCCTCTCCTCCTTCCCACTCCTCCCAGGTCTAATTCTCCTTCTCTGTGTTCTTGTCCTTCCCTGTCTATTCTCCAGTTGGCATGGGGGCCCAGTGAAGTTTTCCTCATCTACGTTGAGGTGTCAACTGCTATTTTAATTATTCAGATCTTGTTTACACAGCCATGTTGTTGAGATTTCATAGGAGTAGCTTCCTTGGCCTACCTAGAAGGAACAATCTCACAGTAGACTCCTTGGTCCTCCATCTTATAATCTGTCCACCCTCTCTTCCCAGGAGTTGTGTTTGTAGGTATATTATTTAAGGCTGGGCACTACACAGTCTGTTGTTCTCTGCATTTCAACAAATTGTGGCATTCTCTAATGGTCTCCTGATGCTGTAGAAAGAAGGTTCTTTGAGGGAGGATGAGAGCTACACTCATCTGTGGATATAAAGAGAAGTATTTATAATTTTTATTTATTATACTTGTTAGGAAAGTGGTAATATGTAGGTCTTCCTCTAAGGCCTGTGAATTCACTAGCCATTGGTAGTTGGCTAGGTATGAACTATAAGGCACGATTTCCCTCTTGTAAAGCAGCCCCAGATCTAATCCAATTAAATAGCTGTTGGTTACTCTCAAAACATAAATGCTGTTATAGTACTTTAGGGATATCTTGCCATTCTGGTCATTGACGTGAGTATTGGCATTCTATAACTAGATGTTATATTGATGGCTATTTGATTATCCTCCTCCCTTATAAGCTTGGATATCATCTTCCAATACTATGAAAGCTAGTCCTCACAGAAGCTTTTTGGCCAGTTACCATTCAAACCCTCTGAATATCACTTCCAAAGTGAGTGTTATCTTCAGAAATAGGGGCTTACTTTAATCATCTTGGAGGCAACCAATAGTAATAGTAATAGACTATGTGTTTGGGGGAATCTCATGAATTCCAAAGGTCCAAAAATTCAAAGAAGACTTCTCATGTTTGATATTTGTTTTCTTATTAGATAGGCCATAGTTCGTGTCTCTCAAGGGAAGTATTATCACTGTGTGTGTGTGTGTGTGTGTGTGTGTGCACGTGTGCGTGTGCATGTGCGTGTGCGTGTGCGTGTGTGTGTGTGTGTGTGTGTGTGTGTGTGTGTGTGTGTGTGTGCGCGCGCGCGCAGCGCTATGTAATTTTGGGCGGATATAGAGTGATTACTTAGGACATTTTCAAACATCATTAGTGTTTTTAATTTTGTCCTCCCTCTTCTTCTGTATTGTCCCCCTTCTCTCCTTACTTAAATCCCCCTCTTCATTTCCCCCACCCTTCCTCATATCATATGGATCCCACTTTTATAGTTCTAAGAGTTGAACCTGGGGCCTCGTGTATGGTAGGTAAGTGTTTGACTTCAGAGATACATTCCCAGCCCTCAATTCTCAGTGTTTTTAATGTTTTTCTCAAAAAAAGATTCTGAATTTTATCAAATCTTTTGCAATTGAGATAGAAGTAATAAAATAATATGTGTAAATAAACTTCTCAAAAGATATAAAACGGGAAAAGTCATTGAAAGTCTCAAATTTTACACAGAGAAATGGATATTCCAAATAGCATGATATCTTTTTTTTTAATTAAATATAACTTTCTCCCAAGCTACAAAAGCTCATTGGTAAATTTTTTCAAACATATGCTGAATGCCTTTCATGATACCTGGCTCCTTTAATGTAGTCATGGTTACATAAACAACAAAATCAGAACGTGAATGTGCACTGTAACCAAACAATTAAATGTACGGCCATGAAGGCATTTCTCTCTGTGTGTTAACTTTAGATCTCATGCTTTCACACCTCTGTTCCACACACATTTGGTAGAATACTTTTATCTGGATTCAGACACTCAAGATATAAGCGCCAGGAAAGACAAGCATGTAGACAATGTCTTCCCTTGGACATGGTCCTGGTAGCTGAGATATTGCTTTTTCCTTCTGCCAAGCAACAGGTGGGAAAGAGGACTACACTGTAACTCATCTATGGCTTCCATTCACAAAACAGGTAAATTATAAGTTGTGAAACTTGAGAGGAAGATGACGACAGCTGGAAGTGCTGGGGGGTGTCATAGAAGATGGAAAATGGACACTCATAACCTAAGTTCATAAGATTTTTCAGTTATGCATTAATGTTCTCTTTCTCTTCACTCTCATCTCATTTATTACTTTTCCTTGTAGATCTTAATGCTATGGGAAAGAATACTTTTTTTTTTCTTTTTTTTTTATTAAATATTTTTTATTTACATTTCAAATGCTATCCCGAAAGTTCCCTATACTCTCCTCCCGCCCTGATCCCCCACCCACCCACTCCCACTTCCTGGCCCTGGCATTCCCCTGTACTGGGGCATATAAAGTTTTTAAGACCAAGGGGCCTCTCTTCCCAGTGATGGCCGACTAGGCCATCTTCTGCTGCATATGCATCTAGAGACATGAGCTCTGGGGGTATTATTTAGTTCATATTGCTCTTCCACCTAAAGAGTTGTAGACCCCCTCAACTCCTTGGGTAATTTTTCTAGCTCCTCCATTGGAGGCTCTGTGCTCCATCCTATAGATGAATGTGAGCATCCCCGTCTGTGTTTGCCAGGCACTAGCATAGCCTCACTCAAGATAGTTATATCAGGTTTCTTTCATCAAAATCTTGCTGGCATATGCAATAGTGTCTGGATTTGGTGGCTGATTATGTGATGGATCCCCAGGTGGGGTAATTTTTGGATGGTCCATCCTTTTGTCTTAGCTCCAATCTTTATCTCTGTAACTCCTTTCATGGGTGTTTTGTTCTCTATTCTAAGAAGGAATGAAGTATGCATACTTTGGTTTAGTCTTTCTTGATTTTCTTGTGTTTTGCAAGTTGTATCTTGAGTATTCTAAGTTTCTGGAATACTTAAGAACTGCTTCAGTAGATAGCATTTAATAATCTCTCGTACAAATATTTGACAAATATTATCTGTTGTGTGTCAGAATTTAAACAAGAGGAAATGTACATATGTGTCTTCATGGAGTCTAAGGATTCTTAGTGTGTTCAGAAAGAGACACTTTTCCTGACTAACCTGGATAATTCTCACGATTGTTTATATCTAGTAATTTGGATAGCTGAGCTTTAGAGATTAAGTAAATAGCAAGAGTTCACAGTCAGCAAGGAAATCAGGCATCTGGGCTTGTGCCTACTGCACTCTAATGCCATGCAATTATCACTCTGCTAAGTTATTGTAACAAGAAATGGCTCACCTTATCCTCACTATTTTTGAGGTCTACCAGTTGAATTCATTTATATTTTATCATGATTGACAATGCTGTACTAGACAAAACATCTAACCTGTTTATTTTTTGCACAAATATTTTTGGACTCAAAGCTTTTATTAGAATACATTTAAATTTCTACTAGAATTTATGAATTTCTGCTGAAAAATCTTAAATGTCTTTCTCCTAATTTACAGATCAGAAATAAGTTGGTTTTTAATACAAAGTTTCACCTTGACTTTACTCAAAAAGTTGACTGAGTGGTTGTCTCTGCAGATGTTTTTGCACTGGCTATTTGAGGAATTTGCTGTTGTTATTGTTGGTAGGTTGGTTGGTTGGTTGGTTGGTTGGGTTGTTTGATGCTGGGAATTCTGAATAAAGTAGGCATACTTGGATTAAAAGAGACAGGTCTTAGCACCACAAGAACTTCCACCTGAATGTTTTATGTCAGGTCACAAAGATAAAAACCATGCTTTAAATGGCATGCCCTTTCTTCTATTAAGTCTAGCAGATGCCCCTGCCTGCATAGCATGCCAGCAGTTTCTGTACACATGAATCATGTACAGATTCTAGATTGGAAATTGTGATGCCCCAGAAATATGGCTTAGGTCTGCATTTCCTGTCTCACTTTTTTTCTATGAGCCCTTCCTACATCCATGCTTGCTCTGGCCACAATAATAAATATACACATACAAACACTCTCCAGCCTCGCTGGCTTCAAGCCCTCTTCTGAATATCCCATCTAAGAGACGTTAAGAAGCCTGCAAATTGCCTTTATCCTATGGGAAGATATTTATCCTTTAATCCCATTTCAATGAATATCTATTGCATTTCCCATCCTCTACCCACCATGTGTCTTTACAGGAGTTCAAACTTCAGAAGTTTCCCTAGATGCTGCCCAGTCTTCCAGGATTCCAGACACCTTGCTCCATGACAATAGGCCAGGCATTGAACACACACTGAATTCACAACTTACTGAACACAGACAGGAAATGAACACCCCCCCCCCAAGCAAAGTCCCACTGGATACTGTGTCAACAGGACAGGAAAGAGCAGCCCCCGTTCTCTATTTACCATTGAGGTCATCACTCTGTGAGCCCTGTGTGCTCTGTGTTCTAATGTATCTTAAAGCACTGATGTAATTCTCAGTTTTGGTTCCCTAATTTAAGGTGACACCCTCGAGGTATTTTCATTACTTTTTAAATCCCTCTTAATCATTTTTTAATACCCAGCAGAAGCTTGAAATTGAAATGTTCTAACTCGACTGCCCTGATTTTCCTGTACTGCCCTTGCATGGTGAATCTTTTCCTCAAATCTTCATTGTAACTGAACTGGTCATTTTCCTCAAATGCCATTCTTACAAATCAGTAACATGGATTTATTAAATCAATAGCATGGATTCTAAAATAAGCTCAAAGAGTAAAAGTCAAGAGCACTTCCATATTTAATATTAAAGAAAAATATTTAATATTTAAAACAAATTAATTCATCTGACTCAAAACAAAAGACTCCCCTAATGTCTGTTTCAACTGTACAAAATGGCCACATCTACAGAAAAGGACCCCACCTTCACTACCATGTGATCTCTTCTTGGCCAGGCAGCCCTGGGGTTAGGAGCAGAGCTGTTCCTCACTGACCACACACTTTTTCTTCTGCCTCAGAAAAACTCTTTCCTGGCTTGGCACTATATGAACATCATTCTTCAAAACACTGTTCTGTATTAGTCATCTGGCAGTCAAGGTGGGCTGTCCCCATTTCTTTCTGATTCCTGATTATTGTGAAAATAAGCCCCTTAGCATTATCATTTCAATGAGCAGAAGGGAGAGTGTACTTCAAAAGCCCATCTATCTCCTGATGGAAGTAGTCAAAAACAGAGAGGAGTTGATGCAGCTCAAGATGCTGGAAGGCATCCTTCACCTTCAGGTTCTGTATGTCGTGAGGGCCACATCCTCGATGCCCGCTAACCTTACAGCCGCTCAACAGAGCCACAACATGAGGTTTTATGTAGTAACCGTGGCTGACTGCACCAGGTCTATTTGGTTACACTGAGCCATCGCTCCACATGTGGGAGGGGCTCTGTGGTCCAGCACAATGCGCTAGCACACAGGATCTCAGCTCATGCAGAAATCCCAGATATTAATTCTGATTTCAATTGTGTGCCTGATTGAAGAAGAGAATGCCCGAGTCTCCAAATTTAACCAAACAAGGTAAGTAATGAAGAGATATACTCTTCATGTCCTGAGTACACCTCATATGAGAGACGGTGAAGTAGGTTAACAATACAAATCATACAATCTGACCCACAATAAACATTCAGATTTAGCCGGGCGTGGTGGTGCACGCCTTTAATCCCAGCACTCCGGAGGCAGAGCAGGCGGATTTCTGAGTTCGAGGCCAGCCTGGTCTACAAAGTGAGTTCCAGGACAGCCAAGGCTACACAGAGAAACCCTGTCTCAAAAAACCAAAAAAAAAAAAAAAAAAATTCAGATTTTTCCTTGTCAGTGAGATCTTCTGTCTATTCCCAGGTTCAATTTTCTAAGGAAATGACTTGTTACTATATAAATATATTCATATAAAATTATTTATGTGCTTTATAAACTATATTTATGGTAAAATTTTATTGTGCAATGAAATTTGAATTTTCAGATCAAGAGGGATTGGAAATTTTTAGCAAATTATTAGCCTCATTCAACATTTAGGACAAACTTTAAAGTTATACACAGATACGGAAACTTAAGAAATCTGTCGAAGATGGTTTGCTTCCACGTCTTTTATAATATTCCTTCCCTGCTAAAAAATTGTTTCCCATCCCAGTGGCTGTTACTTGTGCCTCAGGGTAGTCAGTCACTGACAGCTTGAAGAAATTCCCAAGCAATGAAAATGTTAAGCAATGACAGATTTAAGAGATTCGTGCTCAATACAAAGCAGCTGGAACATTCTTATATCGGCTTTGCACATATGTGTTTATCACAGATTCTTTTCACAAGTGCTAGGAAATGAGATGAGCGTAGATATCCATCAATAGAAGAATGGATAATGGGAGTGGGAAACATACACAATGGAATTTTATTCAGCTCTAACGAGAAACAAAATTATGAAACTTTTAAGGAAATTGATGCACTGGAAAATACTGAGTTGAGCAAGCTAACCTAAGCTCAGAAAATCAGACCTTGTGCTGCTTTCTCTTTCCTATGTAGATCTTAGTCTCTAGTTCCTCAATATGAGCATCCGGGTGGGAGAAGACATGTGTAAAAGCCGGGAAACTAGAAAAGAACCTTGGTGATGGAGAGGGGAAGAGAACAGAACCACACAAAAGGGGAGAAAACTGGGCTTAAAAGAACACAGTAGAGAAAGGGAGAGGAATGGAAGAGATGTAAAGGGGGGGAGGGAGAGAATCAGACAAAATGGAATATGTAGAAAGATCTTACATGGAAACTTATGCTGTAATCTAATGTAAAAATAAAACAAAGCTATAAAATAATGTTGAAAAATTCAATCAGGATTTTACTGATATATACATTATATTTACTATCATATATTCAAATACATATGCATCTTTAGATCAATAAATGCATATATACCACAATATACATATATATGTATAGATGAAAAAAATTAAAATGGAGTTATTCCCCATATTCTCCATATACAATGGGACAGCCATATCCCTATTACATTACCATCAGCTAACAAATTTTAAAAAGCCAGAGCCAGGAATGGAGTTTGGAGTTGTCAGCTGGGGATGTCTTATAGACGCACAAACTTTCTAGGCTATTGTCAATGCTATTTGTTCAGCTTCAGAACTTAAGAGTAGGACCCTGCTGCTGAGGATATTACATAGGTGAATTACAGAACATGATGACATTTAACTGATATGGACCCATGAGCTTCACCCCTAGCCTGTAGGATGCTGAAGGGTAGAAGCAACCACCAGTCTTTCCTGGCAGTGAACCCTAAGAGCTCCAATAACGACTGGCTTGGCAAGACATACTCATTCATGCAATAATGACAGTGTCATGGGAGTAATCAACCACTTTCTGATTGAATTTAAGTCCTGTTCCATAGGTATAGTTATTCCATACCTGATACCATGGTTAGTCCAAAACCATATGAATAGACAGATCATATGCCCTCTGGAAAACCTACTTCTATTACTATACGACATGTACATAGCATTAAACTAACTCCTAAAGGATCAAAAGATGGTGATTGACAAAGAGAGCCAAAACTTGTCACAGTACAGAGAATAAGGTATTGCAGAATACTCAACAATAAGTGGAGAAAATACTCTTGTGACCCCCTCTCAAGTCTCAGAAATCATTGCAGAAGAGGTGGCAGAAAGAGTGTAAAAGCCAGAGGCAGTGGATGACTACAGGGAAACTTTATCTTCTGGACACACAGCAGGGCAGCTGCACAGATAAAGTCACTGTAGTGGAGTTGGCATGCACAATATCTGTACGTGCCCATGCCAGATCAAACATGGGGAGCAGAATTGGGCACCAAGTCCCATGCCTAGCCAAAGAGCCACTGGCAATATTAGCTGGTGAGAGAGAATCAATCTTTTCTAAAAGTATAGTCACTGGTAAGATAACCAAGCTCTGGTGGAAGGCCACATATGAATATATGAGCAACATAAATTTCTTTTAATTTTTTAAGACAAAAATATGAGCGGGTAGAACAGAGAGAGGATCTGGGAAGAGTTTGGGGAGAAGGGTAAAATGATGAAGACATATTGTATAAAATTCTCAGGGCTTAAGAGACAGCCCAATGGTTAAGAGCACTGATGGCTCTTCCAGAGGTTCTGGGTTCAATTTCCAGCAACCACATGGTGGCTCACAACCACCTTTAAAGGGATCTGATACCCTCTGAAGACAGCTACATTGTACTCATATACATAGAATAAATAAAAAATGGGTACAAAATACTCAAAAAACTTGTAAAATGTTTTTCTTAACTTATCGGATACTTCAGGTTGTAGTGTTGTTGTTTTGCATAGTTTTTAAATCTTTGAAATCTGTTTCATTGGCCATGAGATAAAGTTATTAACAAGATGGGAAGATCATAGAAGAGAATTTAGATTTGAGAAACATATATTTCTCCCGTCTCTAGTCTCTATGGTACCTTCTGCTTTTCTTTTAGACTTGGCCATGTTTTGTTGCCCACATGGACTCAAGCAATGCTCCCACTTCAGCACTGAGTAGCTCAGACTTAGACATGTCCACTGTACCTGACTTGGGTCCTTTAAGCCATCACTCAGTTAACAAAAAAAACTTACACGTTGCCTGGACCCCAGGCCAATTTCCCCACAGACCTGACATTGTGAGCTATCACAGGGACAGGAAGTAAGAAGACAAGGATGGAGGGGCCTGCCTTTTGTCATCTCTTGACTTAGCAGGAAGCATATGGGTAAATTTTTATAAGAAATACAGTTGAATTTCAATGTGTTTTCAAAGGTAAAGTAATGTTGCATATTTAAACAACCTCCTTTGGGGCTCATCTAATTTTCAGGGACTGTCTCCTCTGAGAAGACTTTAAAGTGACTGGCTTTCTTCTTTCTATCATTATACTGTCACCATGGTATTTTTAATGTTGAGTATCCTCGGGCTCTTCTGAGAACGTGAATTTCTCTGGACATCTGAACAACTTCAGAGTTAATTTTCTCTTACACAGAACCATCCTGTCAAGTTAGCTAATTCTTCAAAGGAAGCAGGCCCCATCATCAGGGTCAGGAAAGTGCAAGAGTGGAAAACATGGGCAGTGCCAGTGTCCCTAAAGCAATCACTTGTATATCCAGAGACTAGTCCTCAACACATCTGAAGGCAACAAGGCCAGCTTTGAGCAGAGACCCACCCATCCTTCTGAGTGTTCTTCCTGGCATCTTGTTGGCTGTTTCAACTGCAAAAGTGAAAGGATGTTTTTGTTGTTTATTTCAAACCATTTTAATTTATTCTGTGAAAATTTCATAGTGTACTATGTATTTCGATCATAATCACTCCTCATACCCCTGCAACTCCTTCAAGATCCTTCAAACCCCCTCCCAACCTCATGTCTTCCTGCTTTTGCTTTCATAACCCTCTGAGTCTAATTTGTGCTATCCATGTATGTGAGAGTATGGAGCTGTTCACTGGAGCATGATAAACCTCACAGGGTCTCCGTCATTCCACACACACACACAATAATAATAATAATAATAATAATAATAATAATAATAATAATAATACCAAACCAAACCAAACCAAACAAACAAAAAACTCTTTTTCTCTCATCCAGCAGCAATTAACTGTCAGTAGCTCCTCACCCCATCCTAGAATGTTGATGAGATTAATCTTGTCCAGTAACCATACCTGCTGTGATTTTGTGAAGGCAGTGTTCCATAATGTCCAGAAGAGATTATTTTTCATACCTCTGGCTCATACAATCTTTTCTCTCTTGTTCTGTGATGATCCCTGATACTTAAAGGTGAGTTCTATAGTAGATATCTCAATTATGGTTAAGCATCCCACACATATTGTTCTCTGCAGTTTGACCAGTTGTGTTTCTCTGTGTTAACTGTCACCACTGCATAACAACCTTTTGAGGACTGAGAGCTGCACTCATCCATGGGCACAGAGATAAGAATTTGGAAGGCAGCTTTATCCTATGTCCATTTAGCAAAATAAGAAAAGCTGGTTCACCACTAAAGTCTATGAAGTCCTCAGTCATAGATTTATAGCACCAGGCACGTTGCATCTTGTGGAATCAGCCTTAAATCTGAGCAGAAAGCAGTTGGTTGCACCCATAGTATTCATAGGCATAACTTGCTAGGTTATTCATGCCTATAGATCATAGGCATCATAGATTGTTAAGACTCTTCATAACTTCTCCCCACAAGCCTGCATAGCACCTCTCAATATTATGAAAGCTAACAAGCTGGAAATAAGCTTCTAGATCAATACCAATTTGATTTCTCTAAGTCCTACCAGTAGAAGGTAGACAGGGGGCACTAGGGATGAGCAGAAAGTTTTAAAGACAGAATGGTAGAACACGGGTCATATGAAGGAGGAAAGGGTAATAACAGGGGTGGGCAGTAAGCAGAGAGGGGATAGGATGATAAGAAAACAGAGATAGAAAGGAGAAAATCAATACTAAGTGTGTGTGAAAAGGGAAAAGCTATATGGAAAGCTTCTACTTTATATAAACTTTCATACACATGTGTGTGTATAAAACACACACATATATAATATGCAAAACATATTAGATAAAGTGAACTTATTCTACAAGGGGGACAATATTTTCTCCAGAAGACATAGATCGCCAAATTTAAAAACCCTCTGTCCAATGCAGGGTACCCTCCTCAGAATTGCTGTTTGGGTGTCTCAGAGCCCCCCAAACAATTCAGGCTATTGGCACTGCTCTTGGATGCCTGCCAGAACTTGATGGTATGACCTTATGGATAGTTTGTTGCTTCTAATAACAATGTGTAGAATCAGTCTTCTTGTGGAACTTTTTATTTTAGTTACTCTTCTATCTCTTTTCTTGAACAACACACTGAAAAATGTTTAGAATTCATGAGATTTCTCTAACAATGCAATTTTAGATAACATGATGAGAGAGGTGCTGTGGTCATATTAAAGGTAATCAACACACATGCTCAGAGCCATGAATATTTATCACTGCATCAGTTAATCAGATTAACACTTCTTCCTTATATCTTCATCAATAACAACAATGATGCTCTATTAAAATTTATTTTTGAAAAATGTATCCAAAAAGCATGTTTACAATTATTCATTAAGATTATATATTAATATATACTAATATATTTATATATGTGACATTTCATTTAATTTACTTCAGTAAAAAAAATTACTTTTTGTCAAATGCTATGCTAGGTATTAGGGATGTAAAGAAGGAGATTGCTTTGAACCAAATATCAAAGGGTCATGAGGCGATATATAACCAGAAAATAATATTAAACACAGTGCTGAAATAATCTGGTGTTCAATAGAGAAGACTCTTTGAGGAGAAGGGTAGAGTAAGGGACCTATATGCAGCATCATTTAGGTCTGTGGACTGTGAATGATACATTTCTCAATGCACACTGAACTGGGTTCTGAAAACATTACTACCATGGTTATAATAGCAATCATACTAACAGGAAGCCATCAGTGAATCCTAATAATAAGAGTAAAATCAAGAACAAATGTTTAGAGAGTGAATATACTGATAGAATAGTCACTCCAGGAGTTAATTAATGACAAGGAAATTTGAAATGTGAATTATGGAAATCCAATCAAACAGACAACCCATGAGTTCATTCTGCGTCTAATGCTTTGTGTCTTATACTATGTTTCTGGCCTCGACTGATGGGACTATTATAGTGAGACCATGGTGATTAAGGACACAAAAGAAGAACAAAAAGATGGCAACTTTGGCTCAGAGATTGGAGACATTATTGCATCAGCCTTGGGTTAAACAGGCAAATATAATAGATTAAATCAATCCTTACAAATTTTCATTAAAAGTACCTTATCCATGAGTGACCAGAAAAAATTATTAATAAACAATGTTCCCTGTGAACTGTTTGTGGGTTAAATAGCAAGTATCGAGGCAAGTCCTGATATTATACCTTGGTTCCAGGATATAGAGAAATCAAGCCAAATCTTAACTGGAAGTTCCCTTCCTGTTGCTAGTGTATATGGTGTTATATAAGTTGCCAGGTACATAGTGCTATAAGAGGTGAAACAGGCTACTGAGGCAGAAAAATCACATTCCTACACAGATGTCAATCCAACCTGCAAGGAGGATGTGCTCACTAGTGAAAGTGTGTGCCAGGACAAGAGAAAAGACTGGACCATCAGTCGAGGCCATCCACCAAGGCAGCTGTATAAAACATCATGTATACAGGTTTTAAAGTGAATATGATGACTAGGGGAAAAACAGAGACAGATTGACTCAAAGTGTTGAATGAAAAGTGTGTGAAAAACCTGCAGACCATGTAGCCTTACATTTCCTGGTAAATGCAAACCTATATTTTACAAGCTCAAAATTGAGCTTCTGCCCAACATGATTAATTAAAATGGAGGAAATCTTTAATATTAAAAATTTATTAAATAGGTGGCTTCTGTGGATTATTGACCACTGAGATGAAGTACAACTACTATAGAAAATTTAATTTGTCAGGATATTTGAAGGTATAATTTTTCACTTACAAAACTAAATTTGTAGTATGTTTCAATAATAGAAAGTTAAAAGTACCTTACCAACCCATTAATAGTTAAACACGACCTCTGCAACTTTGTTATAATATTTACTTATTGAAACATACCTATAGTCTCTTTTTGTTTGTTGTTGTTGTCTTTTTGATACTTTTTTTTTTACAAGAGTCGTTGCCTCTTCCAGGGCTGCCCTCCCACAGTTCTTCATCCCATTCTTCCTCCCTTCCTGTCTCCAAGAGGATGCTCCACCCTTGCCAAGCCTCCCAACTCTCTAGGGTTGCCATTCTACAGTCAAAAACTCTGACCCAGAATTATTCCTGTCTAAAAGAAGTGCAGAGACAAAAATTGAGAAGAGATTGATAGAAAGGTGGTCCAGTGAGTGGCTCAACTTGGAATCCATCTCAAGGGGAGGCTCTAAGCCCTGACACCATAGTCTCTTTTTAAGAGTTTCTGTTAGTTAAAAGACATTGTAACAATGCTTTCTTCTATTTTTATTACAAATCACAGGGCAATGTAGTTCTCTGCGAGATCATTTTCCAGCATGCTCAAGGATTTCCTTCCATCACTTGTATCCTCTTCTCAAACAGTTACAAAGCACAATGACTCATTTCATGTGATTGATTTTGATGTCAATTTATCCCAAGTTAAAATAACTTGAGTACAGAACCTCTCCTAAAGAAGTGCCCTGCTTGCCTTGATTGATGTGGAAAAGCCCACACAGATTGCAGCAAGCCCAGATTACAAAGGGCAAGGCAGAAGATTATGTCTATCTTTGCTAGTTGGTCTTCCCTATTGCCACGGGGTTGATTTAGACTGTTGCTGTTGTTGTTGCTGCTGCGGTTGATCAAGATGATGATGATGATGATGATGAAGATTATTATAATGGTTCCTACACTGATGTCAGATTCATCATTTGTGAGCTTTCATCCTAGACAAAGGGACCAGGGGCTCTCTGACAACCTTTCAGTATTCTGTTACCTGATTAAGACTGATAAATTGCTCTGCCAGGAGCATCTGGGATCTCAGCTCTCAAGTGTGAATCTGATGTTAATGTTTTAAAGCCAACCTAATGAATGATGATGATGATGTGATGTGTGTGTGTGTGTGTGTGTGTGTGTGTGTGTGTGTGTGTGTCTTCATCCCATTGGTCCTGGTTAGGCTTAGATTTTGTAAAATTACTTTTAATAATGGTTCCTAATCACTTCTGTCCCTCTTCTAGCTTACTGCCCCAAAGGTAGCAGAAAAAGATGGTTCATAGGATGAAGGAATGTGGACCTATTTAGAAGTTTTTTGGGCCAATTCCAATCTCCATTTGTCAGGATACTAGTAGTACAGTTCAGTAGTGTCAGAAGACCAAACATGAATCGGCAGCAGCCAAACATGAATCAGCAACAGTGGTACAATCCAGCAGAAACAGCCAGGCGTCCACCAAATCAGCATGAGTAAGTAAAAGCAGGAGCGACCAGAATCAGCTGGGATGCCAGAAGAGGTTTTCCACTGTGCCTCTGTCAATGATGTGAAGATCAGTGAAGACACGAGACCAAGGAAGTGTTGCAAGACTAGTTGTACAAGTGCTCTGTCACTGTCCCTTGAGGCCTTTTTATACTCTCTCCAAACATCACATGTCCTCTCACGGGTCTTGCCTCAACAAACATCACATGAATATACCTCAGCAAGACACCATGTGACTCTGAATCACATGACACAACTAGAAACTTCCACTTCAGTTCCGTTACTCTAGAAAACCCTAATACATGATCCTTCCACCCTTGAAAAAAGTCACAGAAAAGAAGTATGATCAATGATTTGTGGTAGGCAGGCTATAAAGCCTGTAAATGAAGAAGTTTGGAATACCTAGCAACACTGGAAGAGATTTCAAAACTAGCAGATGTACAGATGGAATCATCGAAGCGCATGAGGAAAGTGAGAGGGCAACTCACCCAAATGATCAAGTTTCCTAAGGTACTAAATCCTAAGATCATGAAATACATAAAATTCTAGAAGAAAATTGCAAAAACTTTCCCAGAAAAAATGATAATGACTTCAGGGATGATAAGAACAAGCTATGGATCTAATCCACGATGTGCAGAATAATGTCAGTACCATAGAGGAAATACTTTTAAAGCAATTGATAAAACCAGCAATATGAATGAAAAAGTAACTCAGAGGGAAAGCAAGCAATAAAATTAACATTTTGAAGAAAAATAAAACATGTTGGAAATAAAAAAAAGAAATGAGTCAAATATTTAAAATATAATGGAAAATCACATCAAGCAGAGAAAAAAATATCAGGGATAGAGGACAATGATGAAGAGAAACTATTTTCCTTTGAAAAAGAAAGAACTAGGCATGGGGATGGCTCCCTCAGCAAGCACTTACCCTGCAAACATGAGGGGTGTTAATCTTCAGAACCCAGGGGGAATGCACAACATCTGGAAGCTTAGCTCTTGGGACACACAGACAAGTGAATGCCTAGGCTCACTTGACAGCCTGTTTAGCCAAAATGGTGAGCGAACAAGAGATCCTTTATCAAAAGAGGTGGTTGGCATTCCAGAAGAGGACACCTGAGTTCGCCCTCCAGCCTCTATATGTATGTGCTCACATGTATACACACATGACCTTACACTTGTACAAGTGCAAAAATATAAAAGGAAAATGAATGTAACCACACATACAAAAACTCTAGAAAATATTTCCAAATCTAGATACAGAAACAGAAAAAAAAAACATAAAATCTATGTAGAATCCCAAATAGACATAGCCAGAGAATAACCTCTCTGAAATATTACAACTAGGTCAAAACAGAAACAACCACAAAAATGCCTTAAAGACCGTAAAAGGAAATATGCTAGCTAACACAGAAAGGCAAACACAAGAAAATAACTTCAGATCTCTCTTCAGCAACTCTCAGAGTCAGGAAATGCACTTCAACCCCTTCAATTAGGTTAATTGATAGGAAAAATAAGGAATTTTAAAGATAAGCATGGACTATGGCAATTTAAAAGAATGAATATACAGAGGAGAAGAAAAATGCTCTCAAATACAGCAACATAAAGATGCTACTCATGAGAATGAGTGAGTAAAGGATGCAATCCATTATGCCCCACAGTAAACCAGCAATCCTTGAAAAGTGACTCAGGAGAATCCTCAAATAAGCATCCATAGTACACTAAATGGAAGCAAACTGGGAAGTATTTTCTCGAAGCTCAAGAAGGAAGTAAGCATACCCACACTCTTCACTTTCACTCAATATAGTGCCTAAAATCTCAGCTAAAGCTATAAGACTAGAGAAAGGAATAAAACAGATTCCAGCTAGGAATGAGGAAGTCAGACGATCCTTATTTGCAAATGGCATATTTTAAGCTTAGAAGACCCTAAAGACTAACAGAAAACTCGTATCTCATTAACACTTTTAGCAAAGTGCCAGGGTCCAAAATCAACATGCAAAAGTCAGCAGTCCTTCTATATATTAGTAACAGCCTTACTAAGAAAGAAACCAGAAAAGTAAAGATAAAAACCAATCCCATTTACAATGAAAATTTTAATGAAAGGAAAGAAGAGGAAAGAAACTAGGAATTATAAAACTAAGCAAGAAGGCAAATGACTTCTACAGGAAAATTGAAAGCACCAAAGAAAGTAACTAAAGAACACATTAGAAAATGTTAGGACCGCCTATGCTTATGCTTTGGCAGAATTAGCATTAAGTTACTTGCTCTGTTAAAGCAATCTGCAGAGTCAATGCAATTTGCATATAAATTCCAATGAGTTTCTGCACAGAACACTACAAAGAATCTGTCCCAAAAGGCATACACATGCAGAAGAGTCTCCAAAGGTCCAAAGACATCCCAAGAAGAAATAGCAATGCTGGAACCCTCACAATACCTGAAGGCAAATTCTGCTGTACCACGGAGACACAGCAACATGGTACAGGAACAAAAGCAGACCCAGAATTGAATGAAATGGGAGACCAAGAAATAAAATCACAAGGCCACAGACACTTAAGCTGTGACTATATTATCAGCAACATACATTAGTGAAATGTACAAATAGCTGGTGCTATGAAAACTAGCTGTCCACATATAAAGGATGGAATACGACTATCTCTGAAGCTGAACAACAATCAATTCAAAAATCAATGAAATACTTTAATAATAGAACATATAGAAATTAGAAACTTCTGGAGAAAACACACAAACACTTTAAAATATAAGTATAGACAAAAACATTTGAAAAGACTTCTGATAGCACAGGAAAAACTCTAATAATGGAAAAATGCAATTATATAAAATTAAAAAGATTCTTCCCAGCAGAGGGACAAGAGGGAGCAGAGTGAAGAGACAGCCTAGAGAGTAGAGACAAATATTCAACAAGTGTGCTTCCCACATAGGATGCATAGCTAGAATCTACAAAGAATTCCAAAAATTAAACACCAAAGATCACCCTGTTTTGTTTTGTTTTTTAAAGGCATCTCTCAAAGAAAGAAATACAAATTATTAATATATATTTGAATAAGTGTTCAATATTTTAGCCATAAGGGAAATGCTTGAGATCCCATCTCACCTGGGGTAGAATCGCTATCATCAAGAGTAGTTGGGAGCATGAATATAATCAAACTACAGGGTCTGAAACTCTTTAAAAGTTAATAAAATATTTTTAAAATAAATAAATAAAATCACAGCAAATCCTGACAAAGCCATGGGGGAAATACATTTTTCCATACCAAATAAGAAAGTGAAATTGTGAGGCTGCTGCTGCAGACACTAATACAGTGATTTGTCAAATGTCAAATTCCAAGAACAGAACTCTCATTGGGTCTGTCTCAATGAGTGTATACTTGGGTGTATACCTGAAGGATTCAAGTCAGTACACTACAGAGATACCTGAAGGATTCAAGTCAGTACACTACAGAGATACCTGCACATCCATGCTGATCTCCACATTATTCATGATAGCTAAGGTATGGAACCAGCCTATAGGTCATCAGATGAATGGGTAAAGACAACATCGTCCATATGGAAAGTGGAATTTTTTTCATGTGTAAAGTCGAATAAATGATGAAAATTTCAGGAAAGTCAATGGAACTATAAGTCATGTTAAGTGAAATAATCCAGACTCAAAAAGCAAATACTATGTGGTTTGTATACTATGTGGAATCTAGATTTAAGCGTGTGTATGTGGGTAAGGCATGAAAGTCTAAAATGGACATGAGCATATTTTACACATGAAAGTATAAAATGGATGGAAGAGGTCTAATGGGAGGGACCACAGAAGAGGGCATTGGGGTGTATTTGGAATGGAAGCAGGAAGAAGGACTATTTGAGAAAAGAGACTGGAAACAGAAGGTTAGGAGGCAGGAGTGGATGATTACAAATGACCACTAATGGTACATATGCATGACAATGTCAGTGAGACCCGTCACTTTATATCTGTAAAAAAAAATTTAAGTTCCACCTACGTTATAGATAGACCTCTGATGAGATGGGTGGGAATGGGTGGATACACACACAGTAATAAAACCATATCTTCATGAATACAGATGACCTTGTTTAATCCCTTATATATTCAACACACGTTTCCATTCCTTCAAAATAGTCCAGATACATTTGTTTTCACCAATCAAAAGTTTATGCTTAAAGTGAATCTGAAGATGTCCTAAACTGAAAGCTATGATAAAAGTCAAAATGCAGAACGTTGAAGAACCCTTACCACTTATATGCTATAAGAGTAAAGGTCATGTGGACAGCAGTTTAATCAGCTCAAAGAACTCTCATGCTACAGAGGCACAACCAGGATGAGCCCTGATACCTACATTTCATCAGGCTCCAAGGAGATGTTTTATTGAAAATAGAAGCCTAAACATCACACATTCAGAAGTTATACACAAACCAATGTTGCTCTGTCTGTAGAAAGCCCAGTTGTGGAGCTTGTGGCAGATTCTACTGTCCACCATGACACTATCTACTTTCATTTTAATCTATTTTCATGAGTCAAATTTCTTCTGATTGGATCTCCTTGTACTTTGCCTTGGGTGGAAAGTGTATTGCTTTGTCAACACTGATGTTTGGGGTTGTTTATATGTTTTCTTTGTAAAATAATAAATTGCCCTTCATCTTATACTTCAGTGTCTTTGTGTTCAGTTAAGTATCTTTATTATTATTATTAGATTAATATTATCATTTTTGTAAATTGTAAGATTGTCTATTATTAGTGAGATTATCTCCCTGGACATTGGGTTTATTTTCTGAGAGGCATGTGAGTTCTGAATGTTGATCTCTTAGGTAGGCGTTTGTGTCTGCTTTTCCCACCTCTTATGACAGCATGAATGTGCTTACTGTCATCTTGTCACTATTTCCCCCTTTTAAACAGAATCAACATCCTGTCTTCCTCTTATGAATTCACTCTCAAATTCCTCTGAAATCTGAACATGGCCATTGACTCTGGAGCTGACCTTTTAAACTCAGCATGAGGGTTTAGGTTAAAACCAAATATTGCCGAAAGCTTAGCTCTGCTGGTCTCTGTCATGGGACTACTGGTCCAAATACAGCTGAGAACTAACTCATTATGAGCAAATGATCTGAACTAAAGAAAGATAGAGTAGGGAGCTTAATCTGGTGGCATTACTTAAATGCTGATGCTCCTATCTGTGGCTTTTTTTTTTTTTTTGAGTCAGATGGATTTGGGTATCTTTCCTTGACTAAGGAAAAGTCTGACATAAAACAACACATTTATACTTTTGTGTATAGAGCATGCCTTCCACCAAAAAAGTAATAGCCAGGTCGAAAGATCTTGAGTATACAGACAAAGAAATGCTGGAAACCTATACTAATGTGTTCTCTAAGCCGAAGAATGTAAGAATGGTAAGCATCCCTCAGGATGCCCCAGCAAAACCCAAAAATACTTGAGTGGAGAAGACAGAAGCCATCGTTCATTTTCTTCTTTCTCTCAATGTCCTCCTTTCCATCTGTCCTAGTAGGTACTTCATCTCCTCACAGACTCTCATCTAGTCTTGGACTTCTATTATGATGCCTGGATTCCTGAGGCACCTCTGAGAAGGCAGAGGTGGACAGATTTTATTTTCTTGGGGTCAAAGTTCATCAAGAAGAAATTAATAGCACCTTTATTATAATCTTATGCCAAAGGTCTGGTGGGAATCCATACTCACAAAGAATATGGATTTGGACTCAGTGATCATTATATGTGAGCCTAACCCTCATGAAAGGTTGATAAGTTGAACCCAATCACTATCACCATGAAACAGTGACTGTGCAGACTTAGAGCTTGGCTGCTGGGTTTCCTGTGGGAAAGAAAGAAGGACTTGAAACACTCTGCAAACCATCCTATCCTGTTATGAATCTTAAATGTTTTCCGTGTTTGTATTTAAGAATGTCACTATGGAAGTAAACTGAGTGGGAAATTGATGCCACAGAAAACTGACATGTTGGTATCAGTGCCATCAATGCCCTTAGTCATTCATAAGGAAAGCCATCTGAGCCACAGGAAAGGCAACAGCTTAACAATATATACCTATATAAATACCTATATAAATGACAAAATTTAAAGGGGGAAAAAGTGTTTCTGATAAACTAATAAGATTGAATGTTCCAAAAAGAGTTAGGTGCTGAAGTTTCCTGTATGTTAAGTAGATTTTTAACTGTTTTCTATTACAACTTCTACTGTCAGGTTGGGGTTTTGTTAACAAATGTGATAACCACAGAAAGCCACTGAAATGTAAGAATCAGTCAGCTCTGTGAGATAACTAGACAGGGCAGTGTTCACACTACAAGTTATTTTACCCACTGCAAAAGGGAAGGAAAAGCCTGCCTGGGGGAAAGCAAATGATTGTGTAATCATACAGGACAGATGCTCAGGAGGAAGGACACATTGGTGCCAGCACCATCCCGCACAAGGAGACAGTAAAAGAAAAATGCCTGGAGCAGAAGATGAAAGCAGAGATGCTGGAACTGGTCCTGCAAATGCCCAGAGAGAATGCTGTCTGGTGTGCTAGCAGAAAGGGAAAGGCCAGTCAAGAGTAACATTGCATTCATGCTGAGATTCATCCTTGAGCATACAGACAAAGAAATGCTGGGAACCTATACTAATGTGTTCTCCCAGCTGAAGAGTGTGTTTGGTAAGCATCCCTCAGGATGCCCCAGCAAAATCCAAAAATACTTGAGTGGAGAAGACAGAAGCCATTGTTCATTTTCTTCTTTCCCTCAATGTCCTCCTTTCCATCTGTCCTAGTAGGTACTTCATCTCCTCACAGACTTCCATCTACTCTTGGACTTCTATTATGATGCCTGGATTCCTGAGGCGCCTCTGAGAAGGCAGAGGTGGACAGATTTTATTTTCTTGGGGTCAAAGTTCATCAAGAAGAAATTAATAGCACCTTGAGTATAATCTTATGCCAAAGGTTCTCAACCTGCTTAATGCTGTGACTGTATAATACAGTTCCTCCTGTTGTGATGACCCCAAGCATAAAATTAATTCTTTTCTACATTGTAACTATAATTTTGCTGCTTTTATGAATCATAATATAAATATCTGATATTCAGGATATCTGATATTCGACCTCAAAGAATTCATGACCCACAGGTTGAGAACCACTGCCTTATGTTCTGCTCTCTAGAGAGAAGATATTGTTGATAGACATCTTTGCTTGCTTTCATTAATAATTATACTAAGAAAAATGATAATGTATAATCTTATCTTTCTAAGATATAAGTCCCATGGAGCCCCGTTTTCCTTTTTCCTTTAAGGTAAAGATGACAAACAAAACGTTCTTCCTTTTGATGTGGCCATTCAAAACAGTCGTGGTATTGTGACTGCCAACAGAGTCAAGGAATGCACTTGCCCTCCGGACCCACAATGTTCTGTAACAAATCTTCTAAAACTAAATGAAGTAAGGCAGTGACTGGGGTTCAGGGAGTATGTATGACTCTTGGGGCTCTGAAAGCCTGTCTCCTGGAGCTGCTCACTGTGCCAAAGGCTCTGATAGCAACTCATTAATAGAGTTGGCCTGCTGTGGTTCCATGTATGGCTGGCTCTTCACAGGGCAAGATTGAGCCCCAGAGCACTAAGAACTTAGCATCAGCAGACTGAATTCCCAGCCTCCGTGTCACCTAACTCCTTTGTGCTGCTGAAATAAAGTCACAGCCATGATGTGATTAAAAAGACAAGGATCCAGAATGTAGCTCTCCCAGCAAGAGGCAGAAAGTTGTCTTGCAGACACCAGTGACTGCTGTTTTCAAAGACTATTTGCCACAAAGGTTTCTAAATTTATCTCTAAAATTCTGAACCTCTGGTGTTGTCTTGCAAGCATTTCTCTCTACAGCAAGCTCCCAAGGTCATTCCGATATGTGGACTTGTTTGTAAACCTTTATCTCCCATAACTTCCAGGGAAGAGATTTAGAGAAGACAAGGGATGTCCATAGCAACACCTCAGCTACACACTTCATCTGTCACTTTATTGTGACAGTGGCATAGTTGAAAGCACTCTGGGTCTAAAGTTTTAGGCTAAATACATACACTCAAGCACCACAGAGGTCCCGTCATAGGCTTGTTGGGGAAGCTGAGGTTTCAGTCTACCAGAAACCAGGGGATTCTAGGAATATGAGAACTTCAGTGCTGAGTCCAGGATGGTGAGGATCATACCGAGACAGGGTGGCTTCACCTTCTGCTGGACTGGCCCATATGCTGCTGAGTCTGCTTTCTGAAATACAGCTCATCATCACTACAAGTGTCTTTTTAAGCATTCATTATCTAAGCCAGAGTTGTAAAACTGGGTCCATGGACTCAACAGCATCAGTATCATCTCAAAGCTTATTAGGAAAGGAAATATGGGGTTTTCCCTGGACACTGGACCAGAACCTCCCAGAATAATGCTCTGGAATCCAGTTTCCAGGAGTCTGACTTGAAGCATGCCCACCTTGCTTTCCTTTTCCTGTCTTCCCAATCCTTCGCAGGCTAAAATCAGGTTTCTTTTTGGCAACTGAGATATAAAGCAGGTAATGGGAAGAGTTAATCAGTGCTAATTTTGGCCAGAGACGTTTTGAAAAAGAGCAGCCGGCAGCTCAGACACTTATATGCTGATGATTATTTTGGCCTTCACTTTTGTCAATCATTTATCTCAGAGGCTGGAGGGAAAGTTTTAGGTCCACAGGAAAAACTGGAGTATGGATAAAGGAAGAGCCAAGTGCAGATATCTTCAGGGAGGAAGGCCAGTATTCCAGAATATCTCAAAACTGTCAATATTCAAAGCATAAACTCAGCCCTTATGCATGGCTTAGTTATCATGATGAATTAACAGTAAAAGCCACTAAAAGCTCAATGATTTAAAAATTATGCTTAGTTGGACTAACGTGGAGTTTTAGTTAGTGTTTCACTGCTGTGAAAAGATACCATGACCAAGGCAACTCTTATAAAGGCAAACATTTAACTGGGCTGTCCTATACTTTTAGATGTTCAGTCCATTATCATTATAGTGGGAAGTGAGGTAGGTAGACTTGATGTTGGAGGAGTCAAGAGTTCTACATCTTGATCTGAAGGCAGCTGCAGAGAGACTCTCTGCAGGCAGACAGGAGGAAACTGATTCTACCCTGAGAGGAGCCTGAGCTTTGAAGGCAACCTCAAAGCCCATCCCCACAGGGACAATCTGCCTCTAGTAAGGCCAC
The DNA here is from genome assembly GCA_902729485.2 of Mus minutoides. Classification (NCBI taxonomy): domain Eukaryota; kingdom Metazoa; phylum Chordata; class Mammalia; order Rodentia; family Muridae; genus Mus; species Mus minutoides. Next base: position 792,098 of record LR749610.1, read on the forward strand.
ACCTACTCCATCAAAGTCACAAATCCTAATAGTGTCACACCCCATGGGCCAAGCCTTCAAACATAGGAATCCATGGAGGCCAACCTATTTAAACCACCAGACTTTGGGAAAAGTTACTTCAGACCTATTGTTTTAGCTGTCTTAAAATCAAAAGATTCGTTGTGAAAGTCAAAATAAATTTTCAAAATATTTTAAATGACAAAAAGCAAGCTAACATTTAAAGAATTCATCTGCTTATTATTGGATGTCTATTAATAAATTCATGTGAGCCTAATCTATATATAAAAGAAAATACTAAAACAAAATGATTCTTGATATATAATACCCTGTATTTTCCCCGTTTAACCAACATCTAACTCCTGAATGCTGCTGGGTTCACACTATTGTGCTTGTTTGTTTTTGTCAATTAATGCAAACTAGAGACATGAAAGAAGAGAGAACACAAATTGATAAATGGCCTCCATCAGCTTAGCCTGTGGGCATGTCTATGGGGCATTGTCTTGATTGGTGCCTAATGTGCCAGGGCCCAGCTCACTTCAGCTATGCCATACCTAGGCAGGTGGGCCTGGATTGTACAAGAAAACAGGCTGAGCAAGCCATGGAGAGCAAGATAGAAGCAGCATTCATCTGTGCTCTCTGCTTTAGTTCCTACCTCCATGTTCCTTCCTCAAGTTCCTACCCTGCCTTCCCTGATGGTGGACTATGACTTTTTCTGTCATGATATTTTGTCTCAGCAGCAACTGAAAGCAAAGGAGGCCAAGTGTAGTTCAGACATTTTACTCATTACAACTGGTCTCTTTGCTTAGTGGACAAACAATTTAGTATGGTTTCTTCTCCAGTCAGCTAGCCTATTACTGAATATTTGCAGGGTGAAGCAAATGGAAATGAAAATCCCCTTCTCAAAGCCCACCTCTGATAAACTATGGGTCTTTTCAAAAACCTCTCCTCCAAAAAAAATAATAAATTAAAATAAAATAAAATGAAATTGCCACTTAACCAGGTCTGTCTCTCCTTAACAGAATGCAGTCAAACTGACTATAGTTAACTCCCCAGCTAGCCTGCTGCAGCCTGCTCAAGCTTCAGCTGCAATGTAGGCCTGGTCTGAGGTAATGAGGTAATTCAACCTTTTCCCCTCCATCTGCCCTTCCATACACATAGAATCCTAAGGCAGCAAGCACACTTACTCTGCTATCTACCAGGTAGCTGAAAATCTAACAATACATCTGAGACACACAGCTCATTTTCATGTTACAGAGACATGATAAGTCTGAGATTCACTTTCATTGGCTACATTTGAAAATACTAAAGAAATTGCATGTCTTTTTTTTTTTTTTTGGTTTTTCGAGACAGGGTTTCTCTGTATAGCCCTGGTTGTCCTGGAACTCACTTTGTAGACCAGGCTGGCCTTGAACTCAGAAATCACCTGCCTCTGCCTCCCGAGTGCTGGTATTAAAGGCATGCGCCACCACGCCCGGCTGAAATTGCATGTCTTATGTACATAACCAGCAGGCAAGTTTAATCAACAATATAATCTATAGGAGAAGACATAAATGTTTCATAGATAACCAACTAAAGAATGTACAAATAATCCATTTAAAAAGAAGTGAATTCTATCCTTCTCTAAACCTGGATGGACAAGCTTTATCAGATTTAGTGATATTAGTGTCTACTGATGTGACACACACTAAAAACCATCATGCCTTCACCCAGGTTTGACCTTTAACCAGGAGGAAGGTGGTACTACACATCCTTCTAGAACAAATACGTTATCAGTGTGAAGTACATGGGGCACAAAGGTCCAAAGAAGGGAAATTCAACATAGCCACAACAGTAACAAGTCACAGAAGGATCTAAGTTAAACCCTGTCCCACAAGTACTGCAGTCTAAACACCCTTTAACAAAAACAAAGTGACAAAGAAGCTGGAAAGACAGACCATGGCAGTGCCCTGCGAGAAAGACCTTTGCTCAGTTAAATTTCATTCATAAAACATGAAGAGCAACCTACGTATCAGAAAGTTATAAATATGAATGAGGTGATTGAAAGGGAGCATGATTTGCACACTGTAAACTCACTTGTAAATACAAGGGACCATCATGATGACCTTGTGCCCAACAGCCTTTCCTGCAGGTGAGATGCCTGTATCATGGAGTCAGGGACTGGCCACACCGTGTCTCCTTGAATGTTTTGTTGCCGTTGTCAATCTGCCCCTCTACTGTACTTCAAATTCTGTGAACAGAGGGACTGGGCCATGGTCATCACCCTATCTTTGCTTACACACATATCTAATCCCTGTTTCTGTAATGTTCACTGAATACATTCTGAATCCTTTCTGATTCTCAGACTCCCAGCTGACAGTGGACTACCACGTGGCATAGCGTGTAAAACTAAACAGCAAACAGCCATGTACTCAGGAATACTCCCCCATCTGCCGATTCTGGCTACGACCCCACTCCTAGAGCTCTGGCTGCATGAGAAAGGAGCTCGGGTTCTCAGAAGAAACATTCCTTGAAGTTGGGCATCAAAAGAGGCATTGACAGACAAATGCCTTGAAAGCGGCTCACAGCTGAGCGTCACGGTGTTCTTCCGATCTGCTGGGTACCACAATCTAACGTCCACATCATCATAGTTAAAAATTGGATCGGTACTACACTGGATGCTCTGCTATTTTCCACTCTTTATGTGACCCATTCAAGTTAGATGTGGAACCAGACTAGAATCGCTGACTGCCTGCCATCTGCGTTCTTGAGCAAGAAGGCACTGGCTGCCCTCAGCTCTGCGCAGAAAGAAGGATACATGGGCCTGTCTCATCAGTGCTAGCAATATGACCTCAACCTAACTATCTCACTGTCTTCTGCCCACCTCTCCTCCTTCATTTCTTTCTTTCACCATTACTGCCCACATCTCATATGCTTAGCATTGTGGTAGGCGGCGGTGAATAAAGGGCCTGACATTCATTTAAGGGGAGAAGTAAGGGATAATTGCAATGAGACAAGTTTTACTAGGGACTGGATGTCACGAGGTTGATGGGATGTGGCAGTGTGAAAGGGTATATGGAGCAGAGCTTAGCTGAACAGGCAGCCACTCCATCATCCTAGCATGGAGAGGGTACCTATAAGGCACTGCGAACTCATTTGCAATCACGTGCTTCATAGCAGGCATGGCAGAGTGGGCCTGAGATAACTCCTGTGAGAAGGCCTCAGCAACCATTTTCTAAAGATGTCACAAAAGACAACACAACAGCTTAAGCTACTGCAGCCGTTCAAGTCGCTGACCCTCGGATGGTTGTCTTGTGTCTATCACAGATGCCTGCAGTACAGTGACCTTTAAAGGAAGCCCTGAGGCTCAAATAGTACTAAACACATTGGATCCACTGATCAGCCAGGTCTCTCTCAGCCCAGTCTTTTCCTGATGATTATATTTTCCTTCATCCAGGGGCTTTGCTGTATTCTGAGCTCCGGCCTTGTTTCTGCCTCGGTACTCACATCGTCTTCTTACTCAACACTCAGGACTCTCCTGGATACTCTACCTCTTCAACATGTGGTCCCTGTGAATTCTGACCGATTTGAATGCCGCTGGGCACTCCTGTACTAAGCCCAGGATCCACGGTTTACATTCTGCTAATGAGCTGCCTCCACCATTGGACTTGTTTTTGCCTATCCACTATCCTGCTTCAGCCTTCAGATAAGAGCAAGGCAGGAACTTGGGACATTTCCCCAACCCAACCACCGCTGCTTATTAAGCCTTTTTTGTCAGCCAAATATTTGTTGATAAATTGTTCTCCTGTTTGCTTTGCTAGAGGAAAAAGAAAAGAAAGTGGAATTTCTCTGTGTAAAGGATTTTGTGTACACACTGACAACTGTGACCTGCCATAATGCAGCATGACCTTGAATGCCCACAGTTATGTCCCTTGTCCTAAATTGTTCCTGATCCTTTTTATGATGCCCAGTGCTCTGACGTTTGCATTCCCATTTTTTAAGCTAATATGTGTGAAATATGGTTCCCCTTCTGAATACAAAACATCTCTGCTCCTCTGTAAATACAGTCAATATGCTTGCAGTTAAACAACACAAGGAAGAAGAAAAAAAAAGAAACTCCAGGAATTTTCTCTGATTATTTTCTTGCCTTCTTCAACCCAAATATCTAGTCATATGAACTCTACGATCTGAAAAGTATATTTATTTCTCTTCGAGTCTATTTTTACTTCCCTGAGTCACCATGGGGTTACCTGGGACCAAAGAGCCCTCTGCAATTTGAAAGATGTACTCATCCATCCGTGTCCAGCACCTAGACACTTACTGGCAGGAGATGAGCTAGATTTCAGTGACTTGACCCTTCCTCTGGCTGAGTACCTTGGGTAGCAAATAAGCTGCAGAAACTCAGAATCCTGCTGCCATTTTCTCTCCTTCACTACTGCAGGGGCCTTCCCCTAGTCTCTGTCATTGCCCATTCTTTGCAGGGAACCCAAAATGGTCCACTACAATCTTCAACTGTCTTACTTCACAGTTCATGCTCTGTCTGTTATTCACCCTATGATATGTAGGCTTGCATGATTCGGCCCTAGTTTATTTCCTGTGATGGACCAGCCTGCTCTTGTCCTGGCTGCCTTCCTCTTCCATAGCAACACCCAGCTCCTTTGCACTAACTGGAGCTCAGCTTGTCTGCCTCCAGCGCCTTCTTTCTTCAGCCCTGGATGTACACAGAGTTGATCTCAGTGCCTGGCTCATCTCATACTTTCATTATTTTCCCTGCATGGCCTGACGTACTTTGTTAACGGCAACGTATTTTTAGTGCTGCTTTTAGTCCACCTGCCCCTCCTGCCAAAACTCGGCTCTGAACCACTCACTTGTGTGTAACCAACCATAACGTTCCCTCGTTTCCCCCATCTAAGGGAGCCATAATTTCATGGTCACATTTCCTGTGTCATTCTGTCTGTGTATAGTCTTAAATAGTTAGGCTTTTAACCTTAGTTGTTTTTAATGTAATTTTAAAATTTATGCTATATGTGGTCTTCACACTCACTCAACATTTCACTTAAGATCATCACATCATTAATAATAAGATTGCATCATTAATAATAGGACTGACAGAGTCAACTAACCTGGACACTTGGGGCTCTTAGTGACTGAATCACCAACCAACAAGTATACATGGGCTGGACCTAGGCATTCCTGCATGTATGTAGCAGATGTGCAGCTTGGTCTTCATGTGGGTCCTGAACTACTGGAGTGGGGGCTATCCCAAAAGCTGTTGCATGTATGTTCTAGCTGGGCTGCCTTGTCTGGCCTGTCTGGGAGAGGCTGTGCCTAGTCCTTCAGATAATTGATGTACCTGAGTGGGGGGATACCCAAGGGTCCTCACCCACTCAAGAGGAGAAGGAGGAAGTGACTGGGAAGGAGTAATGCAAAGTGAATAAAAAATGAAAATAAACCAATAATATTGTTGTTGCAAGTCATTTAGTCTACCATTTAAAAATGTTTGTGTACATATATGTGTGTCTGTGTTCATGTTCATGGGAAGTGGGGTGCATATATATGAACATAGAGGTCAGAGATCGACCTCAAGTATATTCTTCAATCTCTCTCCACCTTTCTTCCTGAGACAAATTCTTTTCAGCAGTCAATTCAGCTTGCTGGTTGGACAGCAAACTCCTAGACATCTCACCCCTGCTTCCCCAGGGCTAGGATTACAGGTGTGCGTGGTTACGCCTGGTGTTTTTACACAGGAGCTAGATTCACACTCTGGTCCTCGTGCTTTCAAAGCAGCCACTTTAACCCCGAGCCTTCTCCCCAGTGCCCTATTTGGTTTGGATTGCTGAATGGTATTCCCCAATGTGCTACACCATGCTACTCTACCCACGCCCTAGCAACAGGTACTGAGGTTCCTTCCATGTTTTGGTTTACTAGAAACCAGACTGTAATGTATGTCTGTATGCACATCTCCTACTGAAACTATGTGCATTTGTTCACCAGTTGGATCACAGATGCAGCAAATGATCTACTTAGACTGAAACCCACTGGCTTCCAAAGTTGTATCTCCCTGCAGTGAGATACGAAGATCCTGTGGACCTACACATTCTCTTCAGTGTCTTAATATTTTTGATCTGGGGGAACTTCCGTGTGGTCTTCACTTTTGCTTGTGAGCTTGTTAGAGGTAATTACGATCAGTTCTTACATTTATCAAATTGCATTCTAAATTCTTCAAGGCTTCTCTCACTATTCTCCATGTGGGGATAACTTTTAGTTTGCTTTTCTTGTTGCTCAAGTCATTTTCATTTTCCCAGAAAGGCTCTTATGTATCCCAGACTGGCTTGACCATGAATTTGTGAACCTCCTGATTTCTCTGTCAAGTGACTTAAAGGGACTTAAAAGGTGAAAGCTTGGCCTTTGTGTGTTCTAGGGAAACACTCTGCCATCTGGGGTGCACCTCAGCCCGTACCACAGAGCTATTTTTGGTGCATTGCCCTGTTCTGTTTTCTTCGTAGATCTGTCATTACCTGGGGCCCTCCAGCTTGTCCACTGATTATCACCTGTCTCCCTCAAATAGAATATGAACATCTTGGCTGCCTCATTCATTCATCTACCTCTGGTGGCTAAGAACTACATTTAGCACAGCACTGGCACGTGAATACATGAGGGACAGAGTCATGTGACATACTAAGAATGTACAAGAAGAGCATTGTTCTAGAACCAGATATACTGAGTTTCAATCCAGCTTTGCCATTTACTCTCTCTGATCATGATCAAATGACTTAACACATCTATCCCTGAGTTGCTTCAACTGTAAAAAGAAGTGCTTTATGTGATATCCTGGGAGTTTTAACACACAGAAAGTTCTTAGAATAATGCAATTATAGCTAGTGTTTGATAAAGGCAGTAATTATCAAGAAAGGGTTCGCATTGCCATTACCTTTCCTTGGCTTGAAGACTCAAACTAGCATGGGTCTCAAGAGTACCTACTGCCCCTAAATGATTAGCATCTATTTAGTCTTGCAGGTTCTGGTTCTCATAGCCAAGTAAAGGAGATAGATAAGCACAAGGATGCAATTTATCGTCAAGAAAATCATCCTGTCACTCGGATGCTGAGGAAGCCAAGCAGAGTAGGTGTCCAGGTTTACAATGAGTGGGTACCTCACAAGCCACCCCCCTTACTCCCAACATTGCATCACACACAAAATCACCACGACACTCTTCCCTCCCTCTTTTCATTCTGGCTCATATTTTCAAAGAGAAGACAGCTAAGTTAGAAAGACAACTGGTGAGGGCACACAAAGACAAGGTAAGAGAGGAGCAGAGAAATAAAGCAAGGGAGAAGAGTGGAAAGGCAAGAGGAGGGGGTACTTCAGGTCGGCCATGAAACTGATGTAAACAGTAAGACGCTGAAACTGGAGCCAGAGGAAATCCCGTTCATACTCACACAGGGGAATACCTTCACACAGAAATGGGGAGGCTAGGTAAAAGCGGTCTAGGAAAGGCTATGGATGACCAGAGGCCTAGGTCAGGCAGGGGAGGCAGACCTTGGGAGGCTGGCCCCATTAGAACTGTAGTCCCCAGTCAATGTCATCTCAGTTGAGGGCTTACCTCAGTCTGTAACCAGGAATCCCGCTCCATTTGAAGCATCCCTTGCCTCAAAGTGATTAGCTTGGCCTTGGTTAAACACGCCAGGGGGCCCAGCCCCAGTGCATTTCCACTGAGATTCCCAGCCGATTCCTCGGAAGGAACTGTTTCCATTTGAGATGGACCAGGGATCCTGGCCAGGACCAGCTGCTTCTCAGAGCCAAATTCCGTGACAGCTGGCCAACAGAGCCAAAGGGGCTGCAAGGAGCCCCTAGAGGTGGGCAGCGAGCCGGGGGCGCGGCTGGGACCAGCCAGGCCCCGGCTGCCCACTGGTGAAGGTGCAAGTCCACACCTTTGGGGACAGGCTTCTGCTTGTCCCCGCTCCAGTACGACAGTGCTGAAACTGCAGGTCTCCCCAAGATGCCCCGCCACCACTGGGGGACTTCCTCCTTCCCACGTCCTTGGCAGGCGGGAGAGCACTGGTGGGCGGGGGGACCCCCGACTGATCAGGGTTGTCGCCGACCTTGAGGCTACCGAGGGGTGTACGTGCGTCAAAAATAAACGCGGGTGCGCGCACTGACACACACACACACACACACACACACACACACACACACACACACAGAGAGAGAGAGAGAGAGAGAGAGAGAGAGGGGGGGGGTGCATGCACGTACTGCCTCTGCTTGGCACTTCCCTCCCAGAAAAAGGAAAAGCAATTGTTCATAAACAGCCTAAAGCGCAGGGGAGGGAACCCTGTGCTAGAGACATCTTGTCCAAGACCAAATTTGGGGATGATTTTGACTTTAAGGTTTGGATTGAAGCGTCTCAAAATAAATAAATAAAAAATAAATAAAAGGACCCAGGACAAATTTCATGCTCTCTGCGTGTTGGGGAATGGAGAAATTAGGACCTAATTGCAGATGTGTTCACCGCGGCTTTGAGTGAGAAAGCAAACAATGATGTGGAGCTTTTCCTATTCCTGGTCCGCAGCGAGCGCGGCGCCATAGGGGTTAACGCCGCGAAGCCTGCTGCAGGCTTTCCCAGGCAGGGAGCGTGCGCCCGCACTGGGGAGAGCCCGGGATCACCCGCCCGCAGAGCTCCTGGGGCGCTTCCCGCCCCGTGCTATTTATAGATCAGCTTCCAGCTGCTGCAGGGAGCTCACCCGCTAGGGCGTGTGGAGTTTGAGAGCCTTCCAGCAGCAAGGAATTTTCATAAATTCTCTGAATGGCAAAGATGTCTCTTGATTGTCGCTGTTCAGTCTGGCTACCGTGTACATTTCAGGTTAGAATTATTCTCTCTCTCTCTCTCTCTCTCTCTCTCTCTCTCTCTCTCTCTCTCACACACACACACACACACAGAGAGAGAGAGAGAGAGAGAGAGAGAGAGAGAGAGAGAGAGAGACTGAGATCCGAGAGCATTTGCAGCAATTTATGAATGCAGCCAGGTAACACGTTACTGTGAGGTGTGGGATCACCTTTGTTATTGGCCTCACCGTCATGCACAATAAAAGGTATGCAGAACGCTGAATCTCCTCTGTCTTCTGTCTGAGGGCTGCAGACTCCTCTACTTGCACTGTGTTCCTCGCCAGGTGGTGCCTGAGGCAAACCAAAACACCAGCAGGCCCAATTCTGGTGTCTCTTGTGGATTCTCAGCCCCAGGAGACCACGAAGGTAGAGAGGGTCCCCACACTTCTTCTGCTTGATTTCTTATGATCGGTCAGCATAAGCTAGAGCAAACTGCTAGTCTACAAGATTCTAAACTGGCCCTTTATTCCCAAGCCCCTTCCTGCTATGATTGCTTCCTGAAAATACATAGTATCTTCTTGTGCCCTCCCAGAAAGGGATGGCAGCAATGGGGGGGGGGGGGAAGAGGAGGCTGAAAACCCTCCAAAGGCGCAGCAGCCTGGCAGTTAAAGGGTGGGCAATACTAAACTTTTGACCTTTGATCCCCCTTCCTGGTCCTCTTCCTTTCTGTCTGTAGATTTTTCTTTCAGAGCTTACTTCGGGTGTATATAGCAAAATTTATTTAACTGCATTTAACTAGAATGAACCTAAACAGCAGGTTCATTAATTAAACCTCATTAAGTTACAGGCTAGGTATAAGTCCCTTTGGATTCTGTTCCCTGTCACAGTGTCTTCTTCACCCTGTATGTTTTTCCACACCCTAGTGAAGAGAGGGTACAAAGCACCCTGTTTCTGTGTCTGGGCTGCCAGTTGGGTTCCGGGATGCATCAGGGAGATGCTTGAGAAAGACTGCTGCTCCTGTTCATCCTAGATGCTCATACAGCGTACATTTGCTTTACCATCTGGGTGCTTCAGTTCTCCTTTGTCAGGTGTGATAACAGCAATAGTAGACACCCCATGGAGTTCTTAGGAGATTAAATGTGGGCATCTGTACGCACTGCTTGGACCACAGACTAAAAGCTCAACCAACGTGAAATAGTATGGCCAGCCAAATATGAGTTAGAGCTGATGAGGATGAATTTGTGCAAAGGACCTTCTCAATAAAATCTGTTTTGGCTATGCAAATCCAAGCTATAAATTAGCTTTTTCACTAAGCTTAAGCAGGTTCCCCAAAGGCATCTATCTATGTGTAAAAATATCGCCCCTGGGCATTATCCTGCATTATTTTCTTCCACGGGGAGGGGGGGAACCCAGCTCCCCCAAAGGCCTTTAAAATGTTCTGCTAAATGTACTACACTGATGCCATTTAGAGAATCCCCCACTTGCAGTGAGTGGCCCAAGGCTGTCCTGAGGAAACCGCTTTGAGGTATGGACACTTCTTTAATCTGAGGCCACTCTATGAAGTTTTCCAAGATATATGATGGAGAAAATTTTCTATTTCATTGAAAACATAAAGCTCAGTGTAGGTTCCTATGATCTCTTACTTCTAAAATCTTAAACAGGGGAGAGCAGGATCAAGTTCCTCTTTTCTTCACTTCCTGAGAAGAGAACCCCTAATTTTTAGGCATAGATGTATAATTATACTCTAAAGATCTACAGAACAAAGTGTCCTGTTGATAATTCCAAGAAGCCTTCCTGTATATGCCTGGCTGTGAAGACTGTACAGAACCAATGAAGTGTTTGCATAATCATAGCAATTCTCATATGCAAATGAAGGTTTGTGTTTGCAGTACCAGTCACAGCCTTGCCTCTAATGACAGTCACAGTGGGTGACCAGGGAACACACTCCCCTCTGGCCTAGGTAGAAATGCTTTCCTGGTCTTCTAGGGTTCACTGAGGCTTATAATACCAAAACTTCTGGTACAAATGGATTGAATCAGCCATGGATAAGACTATGCTTCCCAAAGCCAGGGCAGCTTTGATGGTAAGGCGCCCATGGAATGCTCCAAGTTGTTGTGGAGGTGGGAAGGGGGAGATATTAAAAAAGTGTCCTCATGTCATCATCCCGCACAATACCCATGGTCTCACCTATGGAGATTGTCTTGCTTCAGGCTTGGCTCACATTTCCAGTGATCCACCCCCTGTGGTCAGCGGTCCCAAATCCCAGTAACCCAGTACAATCAAAACTCTAGAGGCTTGGAATCTTTAAGTCAGATTTACATCAGTAAATTCAAAACCTGATCTGGTATTGGTGAGAGAAAAGGACTAACGCCTTGAGGGCCAGCAGAAAGAATGGAAACAGGCAACCTCAGGAAATAAAAGGTTGGGGGGACTCTCCAGAATGCACCAGAGACCTGGAAGGTGAGAGACTCTCAGGAATCACCTTAGATGAAATGCCCAACAGTAGGGAGAGGGAACTTACAGAGCCGACCTCCAGCAGGAAGACAAGGCATCAAGTGAGGGATGGAGTTGCCATCCCACAGTCACATCTCTGACCCATAACTGTTCCTGTCTGAAAGAATTACAGGGATGGAAATGGAGATGAGCCTGAGAAAAAGAAGTTCCAGTGACAGGCCCAAAGTGGGATCCAGTTCAAGGGGAGGTTCCAAGGCCTGACACTATTACTGAGGCTATGGAGTGCTCACAAAGAGGGACCTAGCATGACTGCTCTCTGGAAGACCCAACAGGCAGCTGAAAGAGTCAGATACAGATATTTGCATCCAACCAATGGACAAAAACTGTTGACCCCTGTGGTTGAATTAGGGAAGGCTGAAAGAAGCTGAGGAGAAGAGCGATCCTGTAGGAGGACCAGCAGTCCCAATTAATCTGGACCCTCGAGATCTCTCAAACACTGGACCACCAAACAGGCAGCATACGCCAGCTGATATGAGGCCCCAAATACACAGAGTAGTGGACTTCTGGGTATGTGTTCATTCAGAGATGATGCATCTAACCATCAAGAGACTGGAGGCCCCAGAGAGTTTAGAGGGCAGGTGGGGTGGGGGTTGGCGACATCCACATGGAGCCTGGGTGTGGTGGGGAGAAGGTGTGGGATGTGGAGCAGAAAAAGGAAAAACAAAAAAACCTTAAGAAATTTAGCAATGATGCCATCAGTGATTTTAACATAATTTGAGTCTTATTTATTGTTGTTGTTTTGTTTTGTTTGGGGAGGGTATCAGTATGTAGCCTACAACTTTGTAGACTATGTTCAAAATCAGAGTAGCAGTAACTCACGCTTGCCCAGTGCCCCAGGGAAAGGTGGGACTGCTTATCTTTCTCAGTAAAAGTAATCTATCCATCACCCTATAATAGAAAAGTCAGAACACAGTTAGGTGCTGTGGCCTGTGGACCACCTTACACACCAGCTATCTCTGGTAGCTGTAGGCAGTGGCCAATCTATGGTAGCACCTACCATCTTCAGCGTTTCCAGCTTCTGGGCAAGGTTCTATGAGAGAGGGTAGTAGCTTCTTCAGGCTATCCACATTACCAGAGATGAAGGTTTACAGCTAACTAAGGCCTAATGTAGTCTGCTTGGTTCTAACCAAAGTGTGCTTACTTGCATTTATGTCAAACCTATATGAATCGCAGTTGAATCTGAACTAATAAAGAATATGTGCTAATGTGTTTGTATTGCTGATTTGTCCTATGTGGTCCTGTGGTCTGTATAGACAAGCGTGATGTCTCTAGTGTAGACTGTTGTAAAGAGTGAGCATAAGTTGAAGCTGTTTCTACAACTAGAATTTCTTCCATGCAACCTCAATTCTTCTCTTCAGGTGGCTCATGTGATTTGAATCATTTAGGGTAATCTTGACTAAAAGTCAACTGCTTCTAGACATAATTACATTTACAAGATGCATCCACCCCAAGATCCATAGTAACCTTTGGTTAAATTGACTGGATAGTGAAACCAAAGTCACTCTGACTCATACCAATCGCTATGACTGTCTTTGTTACCTTTCTGGTGCTGTGATAAAATGCCCTGAAGAAATCAACTTAAGGAGAAAAGGACAGGTTTGTTTTAGCTCAAAGTACAGGCTGCCCTGGCAGGAGGAGCTTCAGGAAACTGGTCACATTGCTTCTGAAGTCAGGAAGCAGATAGCAATGAGGGTTGGAGTTCAACCTACTTTATATTTTATAGACATTTCAGGATCTAAACCCAGGGAATGGCACCACCCACAGTGGGTGGTGCTTCCCTCCCCACTCAGGATTCTAAAAAGGTGGTTTAACTAGTTTCCACAGTTATGGAAAGTCAAAATCCTTAGATAAATTACTTAATCAATTTCACTCTGGTGCATCTGCTTTTCCAACCCTCAGCAACAAATACAGTGTACAGAATTCCTTCTTTCTCACCTTTCTTCCTTACTGCATAGAACAAAGTATGATCACTAAAGAAACCAATTTGAATGTGAGGATGTAAGCTTTTCAACCAGAACAAAACGACTTTGGACTAAGAATGTGATACAGTCCTTCCACTAAGGCTAAGATGCTCAAAATGTCACCAACAGTTGACAGGAGGTTCTTTCTCAAACTGGGTAGAAACTGTGGGCAGACAAAGGGGGCACTTCACTTGACATTAATATCTCTAGTTCAAGAAGTTCATATACTGGGCGTTCAAATCCAGAGTCTTATGGCTCTGTCTTAAGCACTAGAGGATTATGGTTACAAGCTTTCAAAGTTGGAGGCTTAAGGCTCTATGTCCACTTGCAGCCCTGAGCTTATGGTGTCAGTGGGCGGCATTTATACCTTTTGAGCTTGGGAGTCTGGACTTTTAGCTCATCCTTTGAGGATTCTTTCAAACTCTTACAGCAACCAGAGTTCATAGGCACTTTCCCTCATCTCTTTATAACTCAACTCCTGTAGTTTTACATCTCTACCCATCTCTTATCTTCTGAGCCCCCTACTGTCCTTTGTTGTCTTGGCTTCTGGAAGAATCTGCACTCCATCACTCTTCGGAGCTGTTGAGCCACCTGCTAGTGTCCTGGATATCAAGGGTCCTGGATATCAAGACCTTTAGGTCTATGACTCTGAAACTCAGTAGCCACTTCCTCACTGTGACTGCCACTGAGGCTAAATGATGAAGATAATGTTACCACTTCATGCACCCAGTTCATTTGCTCTGCTCATCATAAAGATGGGAAGGAGGCAACAGGCATTTGGGAAAAGTCTATTCTGAATCCTAATGTGGCCATGTTACAGAGTCAGTAGATAGAAAAGAAGCCTCATCTGCCTGCAAGGAATCCACAAGACTGAAAATCAGGCTTTCTAGTTATATAGATGGAAAGAATCATGAAAAACTTTGAAATTGATTATATGTACTTGTGTGTGTGTGTGTGTGTGTGTGTGTGTGTGTGTGTGTGTGTGTAGAGTCATGAGCACATAAATATGTGCTCTTGCATGTCTGTGAAGGTCATAGTACAACTTGTGAAAGTCCGTTTTCTTTTTTATTCATTTAGGTCTGGGATGGAACTCAGGTCTTCTTCACCTCCGTGGCAGTTTTGTTTACCTGCTAAGCCATCTTGCCAGCCTTCATGACACATTTATTCTCTAACTGTAATTTTACAGAAAAAGAAAAGCATATTTACAATTTCAACCAAATTTATTAGCCTTATATAAAAATGAATCATAGTCTTAAAGGAAGCAACCCTGACAGGCAGACAGGTGAGGAAAAGAGGCCACAGATAAACAATGTGGAAAATTTATGGCCAAGCTCACTGTGCAAGGCCTGTCCTGGATATGTCTGAGCTTAAATGAAGTTGTGGATTCCCTCTTCTTTGTTTAAGTTGATTAATCCAGGATAATGGGACAGTGCCTGTCCTATACCCATGACCTTCCAGGGTTTAGGGTTGTTTGGATTTGGGATTCCAAATCCACTCCCTTGATGTAGTGAGTCTGGCTCGGTGTGTGGGCTTGCCTGTGTGCTTCTTCATTTTTTTGTTTTTTGTGGTTTTCTTTTTTTTTTAATTAGTTATTTTATTTATTTACATTTCAAATGTTATCCCCTTTCCTGGTCTCCCTCCAAAAACCCCCTCCCCTTGTCCCCTTCCCCCTACTCCTGCTCACCAACCCACCCACTCCAACTTCCTGACCCTGGCATTCCCCTACACTGTGGAATAGAGCCTTCACATTACCAAGGGCCTCTCCTCCCATTGGTGACTGACTAGGCCATCCTCTGCTACATGTGTAGCTGGAGACATAAGTCCTACCATGCATACTCTTTGGTTGGTGGCTTAGTCCCTGGGAGCTCTGGGGGTACTGGAGATATTGTTGTTCCTCCTATGGAGCTATAAACCCCTTCAACTCCTTTGGTCCTTTCTCTAGCTCCTTCATTGAGGACACTGTGCTCAGTCCAATGGATGGCTGGGAACATACATTTCAGTATTTTTTTAGGCACTGGAAGAGCCTCTCAAGGAACAGCTATATCAGGCTCCTGCCAGCAACTACTAGTTGGCATCCACAATAGAATCAGGGTTTGGTGATGGGATAGATGGCCAAGAGGGGCAGTCTCTGGCTGGTCATTCCCTCACTCTCTGCTCCACACTTTGTCTCTGTAACTCATTCAGTGGGTATTTGGTTCCCCCATCTAGGAAGGATCAAAGTATGCACACTTTGGTCTTCCTTCTTCTTGAGTTTCAGGTGGTTTGTGAATTGTATCTTGGGTATTCCAAGCTTCTGGGCTAATATACACTTATCAGAGAGTACATCATGTGTGTTCCTTGGTGATTGGGTTATCCCACTCAGGATGATATCCTCCAGATCTGTCCACTTGCCTATGAATTTCATAAATTCATTTTTTTTTACAGCTGAGTAGTACTCCATTGTGTAAATGTACCACATTATCTGTATCCATTCATGTGTTGAGGGACATCTGGGTTCTTTCCAGCTTCTGGCTACTATAAATAAGGCTGCTATAAACATAGTGGAACATATGTCCTTATTATCTGTTGGAGGATTTTCTGGGTATATTCCAAGGAGTGATATTGCTGGATCCTCTGGTAGTACTATGCCCAATCTTCTGAGAAAATGAGAACTGATTTTCCAGAGTGGTTGTACCAGCTTGCAATCCCACCAGCAATGGAGGAGTGTTCCTCTTTCTCCAAATCCTCACCAGCATCTGCTGTCACTTGAATTTTTGATCATACCCACTCTTACTAGTGTGAGGTGGAATCTTAGGGTTGTTTGATTTGCATTTCCCTGATGACTAAGAATGTTGAACATTTTGTCAGTTACTTCTCAGTGATTCGGTATTCTTCAGTTGAGAATTCTTTGTTTAGCTCTGTACCCCATTTTTAATAGGGTTATATGGTTTTCTGGAATCCACCTTCTTAAGTTCTTTGTATATATTGGATATTAGCCCTCAATTGGATATAGGATTGGAAAATATCTTTACTCAATCTGTTGGTGAATTTTTGTCTTTTAGACAGTATCTTTTGTCTTACAGAAGCTTTGCAATTTTATGAGGTCCCATTTGTTGACTCTTGATCTTACAGTATAAGCCATTGGTGTTAGTTTCTGGAATTTTTCCCCTATGACTATATCTTCCATGCTCTTCCCCACTTTCTCCTTTATAAGTTTCAGTGTCTCTGGTTTTATGTGGAGTTCCTTGATCCACTAAGACTTGAGCTTTGTACAAGGAAATAAGAATGGATCAATTCGGATCAACAATATGAACTAACCAGTACCCCCCAGAACTGTGTCTCTAGTTGCATATGTAGCAGAGGATGGCCTAGGGGGCCATCAATGGGAGGAGAAGCCCTTGGTCTTGTAAAGATTATATGTCCCAGTACAGGGGAAAGCCAGAGCCAGGAAGTGGGAGTGGGTGGGTTGGAGAGCACGGCGGGAGGGGAGGGGATATAGGGGACTTTCAGGATAGAATTTGAAATGAAAATGAAGAAAATATCTAATAAGAAGCTGAAAAAAAAAAGAATGGATCAATTCAAATTCTTCTAGATGATCACCACCACTTGAGCAAGTACCATTTGTTAAAAATGCTGTCTTTTTTCTACTGGATGGTTTTAGCTCCTTTGTCAAAAATCAAGTGACCATAGGTGTGTGAGTTCATTTCTGGGTCTTCAATTCTATTCCATTGATCTACCTGTCTGTTGCTGTACCAGTACCATGCAGTTTTTATCACAATTGCTCTGTAGTACAGCTTGAGGTCAGGGATGGTGATTCCACCAAAAGTTCTTTTATTGTTGAAAATAGTTTTCACTATACTAGGATTTTCATTATTCCAGATGAATTTGCAAATTGGTCTTTTTAACTCTGTGAAGAAATGAGTTGGAATTTTGATAGGGATTGCATTGAATCTGTAGATTGTTTCAGCAGGATAACCATTTTGACTATATTAATCCTGCCAATCCATGAGCATGGGAGATCTTTCCATCTTCTGAGATCTTTTTCAATATCTTTCTTCAGAGACTTGAAGTTCTTGTCATACAGATCCTTCACTTCCTTAGTTAGAGTCACATCAAGGTATTTTATATTGTGACTATTGTGAAGGGTGTTGCTTCCCTAATTTCTTTGACCACTGATTTGAGTTAATTTTATATCCAACTGCCTGGCTGAAGTTATTTATCAGGTTTAGGAGATCTCTGGTGCAATTTTTGAGGTCACTTAAGTATATTATCATATCTTCTGCAAATAGTGATATTTTGACTTCTTCCTTTCCAATTTGTATTCCCTTGATCTCCTTTTGTTGCCTAATTGCTCTGGCTAGGACTTCAACTATTATATTGAATAGGTAGGGAGAGAGAGGGGGCAGCATTGTCTAGTCCCTGAATTTAGTGGGATTGCTTCAATTTCTCCCCATTTAGTTTGATGTTGGCTACTGGTTTGGTATATATTTCTTTTATTATGTTTGGATATGGACCTTGCATTCCTGATCTTTCCAAGACTTTTATCATGAATGGGTGTTGGGTTTTGTTGAATGCTTTCTCAGCATCTAATGAGATGATCTTATGGTTTTTTCTTTGAGTTTGTTTATATAGTGGATTACGTTGATGGGTTTCCGTATATTGAACCATCCCTGTTTCCCTGGGATGAAGCCTACTTGATTATGATGGATGATCATTTTGATGTGTTCTTGGATTCAGTTGGCTAGAATTTTATTGAGTATTTTTGCACCAATATTCATAAGAAAAAATTGATTTGAAGTTCTCTTTCTTTGTTGGATCTTTGTGTGGTTTAGATACCAGAGTAATTGTGGTTTCATAGAACGAATTGGGTACAGTACCTTCTGTTTCTATTTTGTGGAATAGTTTAAGGAGTATTGGTATTAGGTCTTCTTTGAAGGTCTGATAGAACTCTGCACTAAAGCCATCTGGTCCTGGGCTTTTTTTGATTGGGAGACTATTAATAATTGTCTCTGTTTTTTTAGGGGTTATGGGACTATTTAGATCATTAATCTGATCCTGATTTAACTTTGGTACCTGGTATCTGTTCAGAAAATTGTCCATTTCATCCAGGTTTTCTAGTTTTGTTGAGTGTAGGATTTGTAGTAGGATCTGATGATTTTTTGGATTTCCTCAGTTTCTGTTGTTATGTTTCCCTTTTCATTTCTGATTTTGTTAGTTAGGATACTGTCTCTGTACCCTCTAGTGAGTCTAGCTAAGGGTTTATCTATCTTGTTGATTTTCTCAAAGAATCAGGTCCTAGTTTGGTTGATTCTTTGTATAGCTCTTTTTGTTTCCTCTTGGTTAATTTCAGCCCTGAGTTTGATTATTTCCTTCCTTCTACTCTTCTTGGATAAATTTGCTTCTTTTTGTTCAAGAGCTGTCAGGTGTGCTGTCAGACTGCTAGTGTATGATATCTCCAGTTTTTTTGCAGGCACTCAAAGCTATGAGTTTTCCTCTTAGGACTGCTTTCACTGAGTCCAATAAGTTTGATGATGTAATGGCTTCATTTTCATTAAATTCTAAAAAGTCTTTAATCTTTATTTATTTATTTTTTGACCAAGTCATTTTTGAATAGAGTGTTGTTCAGCTTCCATGTGTATGTGGGCTTTCTATTATTTATGTTGTTATTGAAAATCAGTACTACAGAGCAATCGTAATAAAAACTGCATGGTACTGGTACAGCAACAGACAGGTAGATCAATGGAATAGAATCAAAGACCCAGAAATGAATCCACACACCTATGGTCACCTGATCTTTGACAAGGGAGCTAAAAGTATCCAGTGGAAAAAAGACAGCCTTTTCAACAAATGGTGCTGGCACAAAAGGCAGCTCTCATGTAGAAGACTGGGAATTGATCCATTCTTATCTCCTTGTACTAAGGTCAAGTCTAAGTGGTTTAAGGATCTCCACATAAAATCAGAGACACTGAAACATATAGAGGAGAAAGTGGGGAAAAGCCTCGAAGATATGGGCACTGGGGAAAAATTCCTGAATAAAACAGCAAAGGCTTGTGCTATAAGATCAAGAATTGACAAATGGGACCTAATAAAGTTGCAAAGCTTCTGTAAGGCAAAAGATACTGTCAACAAGACAAAAGGGCCACCAACAGATTGGGAAAAGATCTTTACCAATCCTAAATCAGATAGGGGGCTGATATCCAATATATATAAAGAACTCAAGAAGGTGGACACCAGAAAATCAAATATCCCCATTAAAAAGTGGGGCACAGAGTTAAACAAAGAATTTTCAACTGAGGAATACTGAATGACTGAGGAGCACATAAAAAAATGTTCAACATCCTTAATCATCAGGGAAATGCAAATCAAAACAACCCTGAGATTCCACCTCATACCAGTAAGAATGGCTAAGATCAAAAATTCAGGTGACAACAGATGCTGGCGTGGATGTGGAGAAAGGGGAACACTCCTCCATTGTTGGTGGGACTGCAAGCTTGTTCAT
>LR749610.1:811948-847845 GCA_902729485.2 Mus minutoides
GATGTTCCATCTGGTAATAAGGACACATGTTCCACTATGTTCATAGCAGCCTTATTCATAATAGCCAGAAGCTGGAAAGAACCCAGATGTCCCTCAACAGAGGAATGGATACAAAAAATTTGGTACATTTACACAATGGAGTACTACTCAGCTATTAAAAACAATGAATATATGAAATTCCTAGGCAAATGGATGGATCAGGAGGGCATCATCCTGAGTGAGGTAACCCAATCACAAAAGCATTCACATAACATGTACTCACTGATATGTGGATATTATCCCAGAAACCTAGACTATCCAAGACACAATTTACTAAACACATGAAACTCAAGAAGAAGGAAGATCAAAATGTGGACACGTCGCCCCTTCCTAGAATTAAGAACAAAGCACACATTGAAGGAGTTACAGAGATCATATGTGAAGCTGAATCAAAAGGATGGACCAACCAGTGACTGGGGCTGCCAGGGATCCATCACATAATCAGCCACCAAACATAGACACTATTGCATATGCCAGCAAGATAGTGCTGAAAGGGCCCTGATATAGCTGTCTCGTGGGAGACTATACCAGTGCCTGGCAAACACGGAAGTAGATGCTCACAGTCAACTATTAGATGGAACACATGACTCCTAAGGAAGGAGCTAGAGAAAGTACCCAAGGAGCTAAAGGGGTCTTCAACCCTATAGGTGGAAGAATAACATGAATTAACTAGTACCCCCTGAGTTCATGTCTCTAGCTGCATATATAGAAGAAGATTGCCTAGTTGTCCCTCATTGGGAAGAGAGGCCCCTTGGTCATGCAGACTTTATATGCCCCAGTACAGGGGAACGCCAGGGCCAAGATGTGGGAGTGGGTGGGTAGGGGAGCAGGACGGGATGAGGGAGGGTATAGGGAACTTTCTGGATAACACTTGAAATGTAAATGAAGAAAATATCTAATAAAAATTGGAAAAAAAAACTTTAAAAAAGAAAAAGAAAAGAAAACCAGCCTTAGTCCCTGATGATCTGATAGGATGCATGGGATTCTTTCAATCTTCTTGTATCTGTTGAGGCCAGTTTTGTGACTGATTATATGGTCAATTTTGGAGAAGGTACCATGAGGTGGTGAGAAGTTATAGCCTTTTGTTTTAATAATAAAATGTTCTATAGATATCTGTTAAATCCATTTGTTTCATACATTCTGTTAGTTTCACTGTGCCTCAGTTTAGTTTCTGTTTCCATGATCTGTCCATTGATGAGAGTGGGGTGTTGAAGTCTCCCACTATTATTGTGTGCAGTGCAATATATTCTTTGAGCTTTAGTAAGGTTTCTTTTATGAATGCGGATATCCTTGTATTTGGAGCATAGATGTTCAGAATTGAGAGTTCATCTTGGTGGGTTTTACCTTTGATGAGTATGAAGTGTCTCTCCTTATCTTTTTTGATAACTTTAGGTTGAAAGTCAATTTTATTTGATATTAGAATGGCTACTCTAGCATGTTTCTTGGGACCATTTGCATGGAAAATTATTTTTCAGCCTTTTACTCTGAGGTAGTGTTAGTCTTTGTCACTGAGGTGGGTTTCCTATGTTGGGTCTTGCTTACATAACCAGTCTGTTAGCCTATGTCTTTTTATTGGAGAATTGAGTCCATTGATTTTAAGAGATATTAAAGAAAAGTATTGATGCTTCCTGTTATTTTTGTTATTAGAGTTTGAATTCTGTTCATGTAGCTATCTTCTTTGAGGTTTGTTGAAAGATTACTTTCTTGCTTTTTCTAGGGTGTAGTTTCCCTCCTTATGTTGGAATTTTCCTTTAATCATCTTTCAAAGGGCTGGATTTATGGAAAGATATTGTATAATTTAGTTTTGTCATAGTCTACCTTGGTTTCTCCGTCTATAGTAATTGAAAGGTTTTGCTGGGTATAGTAGCCTGGGCTGGCATTTGTGTTCTCTTAGGGTCTGTATGACATCTGCGCAGGATTTTTTGGCTTTCATAATATCTGGGAAAAATCTGGTTTAATTCTGATTGTTCTGCCTTTATATGTTACTTGACCTTTTTCCCTTACTGCTTTTAATATTCTTTCTTTGTTTTGTGCATTTGTTGTTTTGATTATTATGTGTTAGGAGGAATTTCTTTTCTGGTTCAATCTATTTGGAGTTCTGTAGGCTTCTTGTATGTTCATGGGCATCTCTTTCTTTAGGTTGGAAATCTTCACTGTCTTTTATACCTATTATCCTTATGCTTGCCTCCTGCCATCTGATTATCTCAAGTGCTCCCTGCCTTAGCTAAATCTGAATGGAGCTTATCCTTCCTGTAATCCTGGTTGAGTCAGAGCTCTTTAGAGTCCAGCTTTCACTGTGATCCTGTGATCCTGAGATTCTGGGTGTGTCAGAGATCCTGGGAGTCAAGCTGCCTCTGATACCCTTAGATCTTGGTTTGACCAAGCTCCTGGGATTCTGGGATCCTGGTATCCTGGAATCCTAAGATCCTAGGCATGTTAGCGCACCCAGGAGTGGAGATTCCTTTTGTCTGAGGGCAGTGAGACTGTCCACCAAGATTGTGTCCAAGGTAGAGCAGTGCCAACCAGAAGGCCTTTTTTTTTTTTAATTTCTTCTCTCATATATTACATTTGATAGCAGATGCCCCAATTTGGACCTGCCATTGGTTGGCCACAACTACAAGTTCTATGCCATCATTATTCCAACACATCTTATAGCCAGGACAAATAGTAGGTTGAAGATTTGGAGACTGGGGTAGTGTTCCAGTCTCACTACTAGAAGCTGCTTGGTTACAGAAGATGGACTGTTCAGGTTCCTTATTCCTTATTATTTGTAGTCTTCACTAGGGTCATGCTCACAGTTTCTACTATACTAGATTTCCATATCACCTTTCATATACCCACCCCAGATCCAGTCATCTCTCCCTCTACTTTCTCTCTCCCCATTCTACACACCTCCCACTACCTGAACCCTCCTGCTCCCATCCAGCCCACCTACAAAATCTATTCTATTTCCCCTTACCAGTGATAACTGATCTATGTTGCCTTTTAATTCCATAATTGGTGGAAAAGATGAAAACCAAGACTCCTAGATGGTAACTTTAGCATGGCCTCTTTTATGTCAATCACAAAGGAGTATTTCTCATTTTGTTTTTAAGCTTAATTGCATTATTATGTGTGCAAGTGTTTTGCCTGCAAGTATGTCTATGTACTATATGTATACCTGGTAACAACAGAGGCCAGAAGAATGCATTGTATCCCTTGGAATTGGAGTTACAAATAGTTGATAGTCACCATATGGGTTCAGGGAAGAGTAGCCAGAGCTCTTAACTACTGAGCCTTGGGGAGATAATCTTTCTACACCTGACATAATTGAGGGGCTGGTGTTACTCAGTTATGAACAGCCAATAGCTGAGTCCCCTGTACCATCTGTAGGGCAAGTCATGTGGAGTTCATTAAGGCTTATCATGGCTAAAGTAAAATTTTTCTGATAGTGGTCCAAAATAAAGCAGTAGAGGCTGGAGGAAGGATACTGAAGATCAAGTTGTATTGAAGAAGCCAGCAGCTAAGGTTACAATGTTCTCTGCAGCTGAAGTGTAGTGTTCTCAAGGGATCCATGAAATGTTCAAAGCAGTTTGTAACTACAATCAAAGTCCAGCCTGCTGATTGCCAAGAAAGGGACTGGATGTTCCACTCACAACTCCCTACAAAAGGCAGCCAGACATGCAGGAAGGGTCTGCTGGCTTCTTTAGCAATCCTTCATAGACAGGGCCAGTTGAATGGCTCTCAACAATTGTGTTCATTCATAGGAACAGTTAAAACTTCTTACAACAGAGACATTAACAGTAACTTAACATTCTTAGCAGTGTTTAATTGTTAGCCAAATACCAATAGAAAGATACCAATCATTGATTTCAAAGACAAGTTTGAGGTCTGGTGCAGGGAGAAGTCGTTATTCTCTAAAGTTGTGATAGCTTAGGAATCTTTGCCTTAAAAATAATAAAGGGTTTAGCCTTAAGATATCTGTACTGAAAAATGAATTTAGAATCACTGAGTATTTAAGACCTAAAATCAGACTTTGATCACCCAAATACTTATGTGCAGGAAGTGGCTAAATAATGTACATAGTCTTCAGCCATAGCATGTATCTCAATGACCATCAGATATGAACACATGCCTAATTCTGAAGCACCCCTAGAGGACACAGCTAAGGTCCAGAAGGCAATAGATCTCCTCCTGGGAATTTTCTAGGACCCAAGTAAAAAGTCCTCACTCTCAATGTATCTACCAGTGGACATCAGGAATCATATGTATTTGTAACTCATCTATGCACTTCATTTTCCTCAACATAATCAGAACTATAAACCACATTCATATAGTATGAGGTAAAGTCTGTCCATGTTGTTGAACATGGCAACAGAAGTTTCATTTTAAAGATTTAACGATCTGAGTGAATATGTAGCATATTTTATATATTTATCAACCCACACACTCTGGTTGATTCTATATCCTTGTCACTTTGTACAAGACATTGTGAAGATACCCATTCTGCACACTGATTTCACTTTCTTTGCATGTAAACTCAGGAATGGCTTTTACCCCATAGTTCTTTGGACTAGCATGTCTGAATCAGATCATTGCCACGTAATATCACTCAGAAAAGCAATATTTTATACTATTCAGATAGTCAGTGCATCTATCTTAATGCTATTACTGAATGAGAATTTAGAATTGGGAATGGTGAATATATAAGATGGTACAAAGAGTAAACTGGATATTTGGTGACCAGATTAGTAGGCAAGAACATTACTGCCTTTTATCTCTACAGACCTAGAGTGTTACACTTTACTTTCAGTTGAAAGTAAAAAGTCTGAGTAGACACAGCACATGCTACTTTGCCACAGGCACATTTAGTTTGAAGGAAAGATTTCTAGATCTCTCCACCTCTACTGGTTTGAACCCTAAGTAAACTAACTCTAGTTAGAGGCAGTCTTTATTCCCCTCGAGTTGTTAGGGGTGTCCAAGAGATTCCCAAAACAATGTTGGCTATTGCCACAGTCCCAGAACATGAAAGTAACTATGATTGGTCACTAAAAACAGCATAAATAATTCACAAACTTTTAAACAGTAAATTTTTAAAAAGTTTAAAATAATAAATTTTACTTTCCATGTGTGTTCAAAATTCAAAATTGGCTGGCAAAATATCACCATTTTATGAAATGATTTCAACTGGGGTGGGTTTGCTTAGTACTCTCCTCAATGGAGGTCGAAGGAGTCCTCTGTCTTCTGCATTGGAGATCAATTGGAAGGAGTCCTCTGTCTTCTGCATTGGAGATCAGTTGGAAGGAGTCCTCTGTCTTCTGCATTGGAGATCAGTTGGAAGGAGTCCTCTGTCTTCTGCATTGGAGATCAGTTGGAAGGAGTCCTCTGTCTTCTGCATTGGAGATCAGTTGGAAGGAGTCCTCTGTCTTCTGCATTGGAGATCAGTTGGAGGGAGTCCTCTGTCTTCTGCATTGGAGATCACTTGGAAGGAGTCCTCTGTCTTCTACATTGGAGATCAGTTGGAAGGAGTCCTCTGTCTTCTGCATTGGAGATCAGTTGGCACAGTCTAGACTTTTATGTAAATGAAATCATACAGTGAGCTTCTTTTGGAAGGGGTGTCTTTCTGTGCGATCAGAATAATTATTCTCATTTTTTACACTTGTTTTTACATTGTTTTTACACTGTTACATACATCAATACTTTCCCACTTCCTGCTACTCAGTAAAATTCTATGAAATGGAAATGATATTGGCTGTTTACCTATTTATTTATCTGTTGGTGAATATTTCAGTTGTTTTAAGATTTTTAGCTATTGCAACAAAATGTATATTCATGTTCATGTTTTTGAATGCACACACAACTTCAGTTTTCTTTTTTTTTCTCTTTATTAGATATTTTCTTCATTTACATTTCAAATGTTATCCAAAAATTTCCCCTTACCCTCCCTCATCCCCACCCTGCTCCCCTACCCACCCCCTCCCATGTAATGGCCCTGGCGTTCCCCTGTACTGGGGCATATAAAGTAACTTCAGTTTTCTTTGTAAGTACTCAGGCAACACTTAAGTCTAGATGCATGTGTGATTGCATAAGAAACTGGCCATTGGTTTTCCAAAGTGATTTTATCATTTTACATTTCCATGAGACATGTGTGGATATTTTGGCTGCTTCCCATCCTCACTGTCACATGGAATCCTAAGTGTAAATGTAAACCCATAGCTAGGTAGTGGCGTGTTGCCATCATTCCAATGTTCATCTCCCTAATAAGTACTGAGGTGTTGAACACAACAAATTTTCTTAGCCACTTATGTGCTTTGGAGAAATGACTACTCAAATATTTTGCTGTTCTGTTGTGTTCTTATGTCATTAACTGTGGCTTTCAAAAATTATTTATACACCCCAAGTAAGTCCTTTTTTCAGAACAGTAAACAGTTCCTTCTAGTCTGGTTTGTCTTCACTCCAGCTCCATTAAGGTTAAATTGATTTTTAAACAATATGAATGTACAATATATAGCATGACATTTTTAATATGGAGTGCAATGATTATATTAAGCTAATTGAAGTATCTAGCACCTTACACTTTGCTTTTTTGTGGTGAGAACATTTAAGATTTCATCCTTAGCAGTTTTCAGGTTTATAGTATCATTTACCACAGTCCCATGCTGTTCTATGGATCTCTAGACCTTACCTAACTTTTCTTTTCTTCCTTTTGTAATTGATTTTTTTGTTTATTTACATTTCAAATTTTGCCCCCTTCCTGGCTTCCTGTTCGCAAGCCCCCACATTCGATCCCTCCTCCCCTTTGCCTCTATGAGGGTGCTCCCCACCCACCCACCTATTCCTGCCTCACCACTCTAGCATTCCCTTATTCTGGGACATTGATCCTCCACAGGACGAAAGGCCTCCCCTGCCATTGATGCCAGATATGGCAAACCTCTGCTACACATAGCTGGAACCATGAGTCCCTCCATGTGTACTCTTTGGTTGGTGGTTTAGTCCCTGGGAGCTCTGGGAGGTCCATTTAGGTGATATTGGTGCTCTTCATATGGGGTTGCAAACCCCTTCAGCTCCTTCAGTCCTTCCCCTAACTCTTCCATTGGGGTCTCTGTATTCAGTCCAGGGGTTGGCTGTGGGTATCTGCAGTAATTATTTCCTTAATTACCCTAACTCCATCACCACTTCTGAAGACCAGGGCTCTATTCTCTGCTTCTTTGAGGAGTTCTGCTTTGCTCAACTTTTACATGCAGATGGATTTACAGAGTACTTTATCTTTCTTAGCACATTTGGCAGTTTGTCTACATTGTTGTAAATGACCACAGATCATCAGTGTGAAGACCTTCACTCTGAGTGGAGAGTCTTTTTCTTACTCATCAATCCATACACTGTGGCAGATTCCACATCCTGGAGAGTTTGAACATTCCTACAGTGAAGACACCTCTTCTGCATGCTGATTTGCCTTTTTGGTATAAATTCGGGAACAGGAATATTGTATTTTACAGAAACTCTCTTTAATATTTCAAGGAATTATACTGTTTTCAATAATGGTTGTGCCGATTCATATTACCAACAAGCATGTTACAAGAGTTTCCTTTTCATAATATCTTATCCAACTCCTACTTTTCAATCTTCATTGTAAGAGGTAATTTAGTTTAATGAAACCCTAGTTATCTATCTTTGCTTTTGTTGCCTGTGTTTTACAGCAATAACCCTTAGTATTTGGACTGTAGGTTATGGCCACTCTCTTCTTTAAAGCTTTTCAATTGTTTATGAATTATTCACATTTCATGGGGACATAATCATTTTCTAATACACCATGATAACACATTTTGAAATGCTATGAGTATTAGTCAGGGCTTTTTAAATGAGCAGAACTAAAAGGATGAATATATAGGAAATTTATCAGATTGGCTTACAAGACATGTTTAGAGTTCAACAATGTCTATCTCCCATTGGAGAAACTGAAAAATCCATTAGTTGTTCAGTTCACGATGCTGGACATCTCAGCGGTCCCTGTAGGGAGCTGAAAACTTTGAGGTTTCCTGGAGAATTTCTGGTCTTCAGTCTTCATTGGAATCCCAAAGAAATTTCTACTAACAGTGAAGAAATCCTTCAATTCCAGGATAGATGAACTTGACAGTAAGAGTGGGGGCAAGCAGGCAAAGAGTAGTGTTTCCTTCTTCCATGTCCTTTTATGTGGGCTGCTGAAAGAAGATATGAACTAAATTGAGGGCAGGTGCTTCTGTTTTGAATAACCTGAAGAAGAATCCCCCACCCCTCCACAGGAATGTCAGCAGCTTGGATTATTGTTGATTCCAGATATAGTCGAGTTGACTAAGATTAGCTGTCATAGTATGGCTGCTAGCTACAAATTTAACTTTTCTTAAAGGATATGGGATAATTTGAAGTTCTTGTCTGTGTTGGGGTTGGAGCTTTTTTCTGTACTTTAAGCTTTCTCATTAAACTGATTAATCTGACAGCAAAGAATGAAAAAGAAGTCTGTAATAAAAACTAAAGGCCTTTTGTTATTAAATTATTAAATATGTTTATGGATACAGGCTTTCTCGGTTTCTAGCTCTTAATGAATGGATACACAATATTAATTCTTAAGGAAATTAGCTCATTTATTACTATCCATAAAACACATAAGCAATAATCAGTCATCTCTTGTCATCTTTCCTTACTCACTCCCCATACCAGGTATATGCCATTCACAGCTCCATTTCATCTGATAATCCATCCACCATCTTTCTAGTCACCTATGAAATAATGACACTTGAATATAGGGCTCCATATAAACAATGCAAGATAATATCGGGCCAGTTCAGGACTCTCAAGGAGAATAAACTAGTACTCAAACAAAACCTAGAATGACATTGCCAGCTATAATAGACAATTAGTCAAAAGAGCAATACCCAGATCAGTGGATCAAGTGCTTGCTATAAAAACACGGGAACTAGAGTTGAGATGCCCAGACTTTGTATAAGTCACTTAAGCCCATTTCTGAGAAGGTAAAGATTATCCTGTCCAGAAAATCTACCCAATTGGTGAATACCAAGCTCAGGGGTAGACTCTGGCTCATAAAATAGATTTAGCCCTTGTCTCCCAGATAAACACCCATGGTAGTACACACCCTCATATACATGCATACATATACAGGAGCATATACACATATATCACTCATACTCACACACACACAAACATACACACACACACACACACACACACACACAGAGAGAGAGAGAAACAGAGACAGAGAGACACAGAGAGAGAGAGAAAGGCAGAGAGACAGAGAGACTGCACAAAAGAATTATTGTTGGGTGGAGAAATCCCAAGAACTTTAGAAACAAACAAACAAACAAACACAAACCCCAAAACAACAGTGAAATCTGAGCAACCGCTCTCTTAGTGACCCCTGCTGAGAACACTACTGTGTATACTCTGTAAGTCACCAGGGCACTATGTTTCCCAAAAAATGACTGTATAGTTACCCCAAACTCATAATAATGGCACCTTACTGAGCAGAAAATTAATCAGTTATAAACTATCTGTCATTAAGTGCTACCAGACCCATCTCTTCCAGTCAGTGTTCATTATGTATTCATGAAGCAGGTTGACTGTCTTTCATTCTTTATTGTGTTCAGGGAAGGAATAAAACCCCACATAAAACCATTTTCCTGGCTGAATGGGTGAAATAATTTAAAAGCCAATATGTGAGGCTGGCAGCTTGTCTAACAACCACAAGGCTCTCTTCAGGCCAATAATGAAAGTAGCTCACTCATTATTATATAATTTATCCACCCATGTCTTAACACCAGGTGAATGTTTATATTTATAGGAAAAGAATACTGAGACCATCTTGCCATTCTAAAAGTCATCTTTCATTAAGTGGTCACACTTTCATCAAAAAAAGTGGGTACACCTTAGTCCTGTGGGATGGCAGCTTTTAAACTCACATGACATCCCCTCTGTCTTTACATTGGTGATTAAAGCTGCAAAGGCAAGAAACTGCTCAATGGGATCAAGAATATCCTCAAAGGTAAGAAAGCATGTTGTGGCTATTCCTTCCCATACATTCAAAGACATTGAATCTATTGTCTGTACCTGGTTGAGGGACAATTTATAGAGGTGAGAAGAGACAGGGGTTTCTATAATACTAAATATAATCAGGGAGACTCCAAAATGTTTTCAGCCATATCAGGTCTCACCACTAATCATTTCACTATCTGTCACCACCCACAGGTACTGACTTCCCAGCCAAATTCCATGCGACTGTCACAATCCACATAATACTTTCTGTCTTGGGGGAGGGGGGCTATTTTCTTATTTTTCTTTATTTTGGTGTATTATGAAATTTCTCACTACCAGACTGCTTTGATCAAAAAACACTGTAATGTGTATTGTTTCCTTCTTTTTTTTTAACCTAGGTTCTAATAAGGAAATTAATGGTTCCAAATTAGTATAATTTGAAGGAGGTTCCTACATAGATCATTTTCAAGAGAAGAATAAGAGATGAAAATTTTAAAACAAACAAACAAACAACATGAAATAGATAGAGTACTTCTGGGTGGCACCATTGCCAACTCTTTTATTAAGAATGGGTTACCAGAACTTACAAGGTGTCAGTCATTCAGAACAACTGCTAAGAGAAATAACCAAGAGAGCTGGTATCAGCTAACTGCAAGATCAACAGGCTATATTGTTTTGGAGGCACTGAAGCGTCCCTGGACAATAACTCATAAGATTCTGATATTGTTTGTTGTGATAAAACACCCTGACTGAAAGCAACTTGAAGAGGAAAGGGTTTACTTGGCTTACTCTTTATTTTGCTCACATCTCTGTTCATTACAAAAGGAAGTCAGGACAATAACTCAAACAGGACAGGAACTTGGAGGCAGGAGCTGCTGCAGATGCTATGGCCTAGTGCTCCTTATTGGCTTGTTTCCCCATGGCTTGCTCAGCTTGGGTTCTTATGGAACCCAGGACCACCAGCCCAGAGTTAGCCCCACCCACAATGGCAGGGCCTTCCCCCATCAATCACTAATTAAGAAAATGCCCCACTAGCTTGCCTACAGCCCAATCTTATGGAGGTATTTTCTTGTTGATTTTCCTTTTTTTCAGCTGACTTTAGCTGTGTCAAGTTGACATAAAACTATCCCTGTTGCCAGAAGACATCAAATACTTATGTTACAGGACACAGAAAATTCTAGCTGGAACAGAGCTAGAGGCTTCCTCCCTACTGACTATCATTCATTGTTCTAGGAGATGCGCTAAGGAATGCTTGGAGAGAAAAGCCATCAATAGTATTACCCAGATGTGAAGCTTGGGTGCTAAAAAGAATGAACCTGCTAGACTAGTGCTGCTCTCAACCTGAGTCAACCTGTTGTCCAGTGAGCTATGATTACTGCAGGTATTTGTAACCAACGGTAGTGCTGAAATGAAATGACTGTTGAAACTTTAGCCCAAACAGGACAAGAACTACATGAGCACTAAGAGGCCAAGGGGATGTCACAGAAGAGGGATGAAAGCCTACCAGTTATGGGGGATGGGGAAGAGTGCTGGGGAACACTGTTTTCTGAATATTATATGGCCAATGCCTTCATGAACTCACAGTAGGTATGGTTATCTGTGTAAATCTTGCTCACATATAATCATCAAATAAAGTTATGAAAAAGGAAGGGACTACTTGGGGAGAATAAAGAGATTAGTAAGAATAGGAGGAAGGATGGAGTAAATGATAACAAACATGATCAAAATATATTGTGTATACATATGAAATTGTCAAAATTAAAATTAAAAAAGAGAGAACTAGCCACCCAGACCCTGTCTCTCTCCTACATGGGTATGGCCAAACAAATGAAAAATCATGAAATTTTGTCTCACCTTTTCTCTAGACTTCAGCTGGAATTCCCTTAGCCCTAGATGTTAAGGTGACTTGTATATGTAATCTCCCTGCCATAGAGAAATATGACCAGTGATGGAGAAATCACTGAAATGGTCAACGGCAGGCACACAGCAAAATCTGGCCACTGGATGAAACAGTGTAATAGATGAAGAGTTTGTGTCCTAACACAAAGCACACATACTTCCTTCAGTTTATCTATTTGTGGAAAGTAATGTTAATTTGATGATGTTAAACCACTTCTTCCTGGGAAGCTAGGACATCCAGTATCAGTAGCTAGGGGTACCATGTTCAAAAAAAGGCAAGTGAATTGCTAGGGATAACAGTAAGGAGAGCTGTTGTGATGTTCTACTTTGCTTTTTGATTTATCTATTCTGTCCATGAAGACATCGCATGGTAGCTGTTTATTTATAGCAAGAGTATCGCTCTGTGGGTCAAACAGCACCCCAGCCCTTCTGGGGCATGAAGAATATAGTAGGTTAGCCTGATTTGGCTTGTATTCTAATGTTAATACTGGTTCCTCAAGGCCTGTTTGCTCCAAAGATAAGAGTCCTCACATAGACCCAAGAGATGCTACGTGACCTTGCCCCCATTATTTCTGATTGGTGAATAAAGATGCCAACAGCCAATAGCTGGGCAGAAGAGACAGAGGTATGTTTTAGGGTTCCTTGGGCTGAAGGGCATTAGGTAGAGAACCCAAGCAAAAGAAAAAGGTGAATGGAGGAGAAGCCCCCATGAGTTTGGTGAGTCATGAAAAACGTGGCCTCAAGGGCTGGCTAATTGGAATTAAGAGCAGCCCAGATGAAATATAGTAATTAATAACTCAGGGCTATCAATAGTAAAGTAGATTCTAATAGCATAGAGGGTAGATACCTGCCAGCTCTTGTGCTATTTAAGGCTTATTGTAAATAGTACAAGTTGTCTGTCTTTTATCCAGGAACTGAATGATCAAGACAAAGTGGAAACCCCAGATTGGCATTAAAAATTTCGACGACACATAAATGAGTTTTCTCCAGGCACCCTAGCACTGTATTAACTCAGCCTGGACAATACAACCATGAGTCTCAGGATGCTGAACCCAGTGTTTCCGTTTTTTATGTAGAGTATTCCCTGGTCAATGCAATATTAAGTGATTTGAATGCCTGTGTCCCATTAAAATTCATGTTGAAATCAAATACCCCATGCATCAGAATTGGACAGGGAGGCCTTTGGGAAGTCATTGGGTCATGAGGGAACTGCACTGGGATAGTATGAAAGAGGTTTCACATAACACTCCTGGCTTCCTCCTTTTATGATACCATCTATTTAAGGTACTGTCTACTCAAGGTAATATGTTAGAAGCTTTGACTAGATAACAGTCTTACTGGCACCTTAACTTGGACTCTGCAGCCTTTTCAACTGTAAGAAATAAATAATCGGTGCACTTAATTTCTCAGTCTCAAGTATTTTGTTACAGCATCACAGACAGACTAAGATAGAATTTGGCAATGAGTAAAGAGGGAATTCTATTTATTCCTACAAGGGAGTGCTATTGGAAACATTGTAGGCAATGATGTGTATTTCTTACTTATAAGGACAGTAACATTAACTGTGTACTATGGGAGTAGTAAAGTCTAATAACTGGTGACTAGGTACTCTCTTGGTTCTCTATAATGCTACAACACCCAACCCACTATCAGCCTCTGCTTTTTAGGTCATGCAATTGAGATTACAATAACCAGGTCAGCCTAGATAAAGAGATAGTCACTAATTAAATGAGAGAGGGAGGAAAGGTAAAAGGAGAGAGGGGAAGGGAGGAAAAGAGAAAGAGAGGTTCAGTAAGTAATGAAACTTACTGCCAAGCTGAGTTAGCACCATGTGACCCACATGGTGTACTGAGAGAACAAATTCACTTTAGTTGTTCTCTGACCTCCACATTTACACTGTGGCACACGCTTTGTATGTATGTATGTCATGTGACACACACACACACACACACACACAAATAAATAAATAAATAAATAAATAAATAAATAAATAAATTTCAGAAAATTTAAGAAAAGTCTATGTTGTTGAGACTATATATAACCTCCACTCCAACTGCTGTAGCCACTTTTTTCTCTGATACTTTAAGTTCTAGAACAGTGGGGGAAACAGACTGGATCCCTTATTTTTGTGCAGTGTTGTCAGTAGGCACCCTTCCCATGCAGATGCCCCTTGGCACACATTTATAGGGGACATAAATGTCTTCATACTCTATGCCCATTCTGAGAGAAATATCAACATCACTTGGCCCATCATTCTCTTGTTCTTTCCTAACCTGAGCCCAAAGGAATGTATCAGCCTCTCCCTATGAGTCCGTGTGTCAGTGCAGGCTGGGACTATAGATTATCATCTCTCTTTGAAGGAACAATTAGATGCAACATCTGTGTCTGCCTTCTCCAAGATGGTCCCTTCATCCCCAACAACCCTCTGCAGCATACCCTGTGAGATCATGAAGCACATGGGATTGGAAATGCATATTCTAGAAACTTTGCTGTGAGCTCTTATCTGAAACAAAAATGAACTCAGCAGGTTATAGTTACATATTTGTCCATATATATGCATACATGTATAATTACATAGGTAACAATAATAATCAAATAAAGCAAACCATCCCTTTGAGAGCGTGGGGCATAAGAAGAATTGAGGCAAGTGTTCCTGGGAAGTAAGAGGGCAGAAAGGGAAGAGAGACAGTGATAGAGTTTTATTTTAATTAAAGATGTATATTCCCTTAAAAGGAATTTAAAAAGCATATATTTACATAAGCCCAAATGTACTCTAGGTTATTATTTGTAATAACATCAAAGCTCGCTCTCTCTCTCTCTCTCTCTCTCTCTCTCTCTCTGCAAACAGCTTTACTGATTCCCAGTCTGCCCACTCCAATAAACTAGAGGCAAAAACTGAAATGGATGACAACACTACCCACTTTTGTGTCTTGTCACTAAGATTCTGACAAAGTCTGTTTCCTTAAAATAATATATTTATTTCTCAATAGCATACTTTATAGTTTGCTTCTGTAATTTGCCTCAGGCATGAGAAAATTGAGTTCCCATCTGTTTCACCCCTTTGAAATTATATGTTTCCTGCTATAAATAACCAGCATTTTGTTGCCATCAATAGGAACCTACAAGGGGCTGAGCCTGAATGGTCACCTGCAAAGAGGGAAGTCAGAGTGATTTCTGCCAGGTGAGACATGAGCTAGGTGACCCAGCTTGCCCAGATGGCAAGACACAAAAGCCCACATCCATCATGTCAATGTACCCCTGCTCTTTCATCTCCGTGTCATGGGCCAAACAGCAGGACCCAAACCAGCAGCTCTGAGTGGTTAAGGTAACAAAAGAGAAGGAACCTAGTTACAATGCAGTAATAATTGGAACTAGAAAGAATGGGATTAAGACTAAGGGTCGCTTTGCCTATCAGCATATTTTTAGAAAGAGAAGAAAGAGCAAGAGTGACACTTGGTGGCCATTACAAGACAACACAAAGACCTAAGCTCCAGGGAATACTCTCCTCATCAACTCTGTTCTGGAGTTTTTGAGAAGCAGAGGAGAAGTACACTGCTCATTTAAAAAGTAAAATATAAATAAATAAGTAAATAAATATGAAAAAACACGGCTTATGTTTGCAGCAATAGACTCATAGTGAGTTCATCAGAGAGTTTTAATATGCCTTTATGCAGGCTATTACTGGTTAATTATTAAAAATGTCTGAGGCTAAGTCTCAAGTATGCAGTTATCTGAGGGTCATTACTAACACTAATATAAATCCATATTTAAGCACTGTGTGTCAGAAGGGTATTCTCAAATCTCCAGATCTTCTCATACTCCTACACATCAACAACTTCAAAGGGCTTTTAATTAGATTGTCTTCTTTGGTTGACATTTACCATGTAATGCATCAAAATTGAGCATATATTTTTTTAAAAAATCATAAACTCAGTATAGTGATTAAGAAAGAACGAACCCCAAAGGCTCATATATTTGAATGTTTGGTTCCCAGTTGGTGAACTGTTTAGGAAGGACTAAGAGGTTTGGCCTTGGAGAAGGTATGTCACTGGGAGGTGGTCTTTGAAGTTTAAAAGGCCAACACTGGATCTCTCTCTCTCTCTCTCTCTCTCTCTCTCTCTCTCTCTCCCTCCCTCCCTCCCTCCCTCCCTCCCTCCTTCCCTCCCTCCTTCCTTTCTCGCCCCTGTGTGTATTAGCATGTAGTCCTCACCTACTACTTCAGTGTCATAACTGCCACCTGCCATCATGGTCCTTGCCATGGTGATCATGGACTAACCTTTTGAAACTGTGAGCAAGCCTCCAGTTAAATGCTTTCTTTTATAAACTGGTCTCTTCAAAGTAATAGAACAGTAAGGCAGAAATTGGTACCATCGAATGTCATACATATCATTGTGACAGGCTTGATTATGCTCCTTGTTGGTGAAATCTGGACTTTGGGACTTCAGATTGGGAAAGTAGCCAAATAGTTTAAATAGGCTTGAATAGGCCATCATAGCAAGAACTTGAAAAGCAATAATGCTGAAAGCAATGTGGACTGTAGAGGCCCAGATCAAAATGTTTTCGAGGAAAATAATATTATCAATTGTCCTAGAGACCATTCTTGTGACCTTTTGACAAGAAAAAAAAAATGTGGCTGCATTTCACCTTTGTTCTAAGCATCTGTCTGAGGCTAAATGAAAGCACACTGGACTAACATCCTTGGCAGAAGACATTTCAAGATAATCTAGTATTGACTGTGTCATATGGTTATTAGTGACCATTCTTACACAGATGCTTAATAAAAAGAAATATAAAATGCACAGTTTGAGGAGCAGAAGAGCACCAGGAAATTTAAAGATGGAGCCAAGTCCTGTTCTCAAGAAGATGAGAGGTTTAAAGAAAGGCCTGGTGGTAAGTGGAGTAGTGTGCTCGGGGAAAGACTCCATCCAAATAATACTGAAATCTGTAAAAGAAAAGATCTAAGGGTTTCCTCTGTACTTATATCTTATGTCAGAGTTAACAGAAGACATCTGGGTACTCAAGGATGCTTTGCCACTGTCTGTTTTAACATGCTACATTGATATAAGTAGGTCAAAGAAGCCTCACCTCCCACACATGCAGTTGCAAAAGAAAGTCACATTCTAATTGCTTCTTCAAACATCTATAAATATGTATACTTGATAATTCACAGATACAGTATTAAAATTCAACAAGTGATAGTTTTTGCAAGGATATCTGTGTATCTGAACTCATATCACTGGCCATTTTGTTCATTGATCATCATCACAAGTGTGGCGATTCCTATGAAAGCAGGTGTTCTACACTATTCTAATGGAAGTATGCTGTCTTGGCAGGAATTGATAAGTTTCTTCACAACATAAGCTACATCATTCAGAACATACGTAGCCTGCCTTCTTTTTATTTTTAATAAGTTCTTCATTTCTTGAGATTATATTATTATCACTTCATTTTACCCTTCCTTTTCCTCTCTTCAAATCCTGTATATCCCCTTGCTCTCTTTCCAATTCATATCCTCTTTTTTAATTAATTATTGTCACATGCATGCGTATACTATATATATTATACA
Source organism: Mus minutoides (assembly GCA_902729485.2). NCBI lineage: Eukaryota > Metazoa > Chordata > Mammalia > Rodentia > Muridae > Mus > Mus minutoides. The sequence continues at coordinate 829,455 of LR749610.1, forward strand.
GGTACATATATACACACCATAAACATCATATATATATTTCTAAATACATCCTGGTCAGTATGTGTAATGTTACTTGTATGTATATGCATATACTTTTAGTGGCTGAAGATTTGATATTGGATAAGTAGTTGGTGTACTCATCACTGTGGAAAACTATTTCTCTCACTCTGCATTCCTTAGCTGTCTAGAGTTCTTTGTCTAGGGTGCAGGACTTGGGAGCCTTCCCCCCACCCACATTAGCATGTCTATCAGTGCTATCTTTGTTCAGATCATATTTAGGTAGTCATGTTGGTAAATTATAACTATTAAAAGTTAAGAAAATGTAGCTGTGTGCCTGTCAAAAGGAAGGTATACATGGTCTTTCACGAAAGTGAGATATTATTGTGGCACAGACCAAAAGGCATGACGACACATGCTCAAACTTGAGGCATAGACATACCACTAATTTACTGTAAAACAGGAATAAGCTATGTCTTTTGAGTCTTATAAACTTTCAGTCTTAATTTCTTATTTCTTACATGGCCAGGTGCTTGTGGACTGGCCCAGTAGGTTTTGCCCTGGTCTATGAGCATAGTTACATATAAATATCAGGATCTTCAGTTTACACGTTCTTCACCTCAAATCTTTTCTGGTTACAATTTCCCTTCCTTGGTTGTGTTCTTATACAGAAAATGTTTGCTTTAGAGAGGTGTCAATCAGACACGACTTATAATGCTATTGTCTGTCAGCCTAATGTTAACAAATCAGCAATATCTAAGTATAACATAGGGAATATATTTGATCAAATGTTGTTAAACAATGTTTTAAGCAAACTTATTCAAGCAATAGTAAATAAGATATCGTTAATATTTATTTTAGATATATGTAAAGAAAGGTTATGCCTTAATCATTTGATCATGATAACCTAACTCTGGATTTTCCTTCAAGCACTGGTGTTGGCTAATACAGTGTTCATAGTGATTTTATGAGGCATAGTTACTGAAAATAGCAAAGACTAGTAATTTACTGAATGTCACATATATATGCCTAAACATATACATTTTAGGAAGTGAAGGGAGTCTTGAATGAATGTGTATGGTTTGACAAGTGCATGACCATGACAAATATTATTGTCTCTGCTCCATGGGATTGGCAACACCTTCCCAGACTAAGGCTCAGAGGGATAACCAAGCTTCTGTCCAAGTGGAATTGTCACTATGCACAGAACTTGTCCACCATAACTTTCCCTTTTTGGATGTTAGGAATATATGTGACATTCATAATCACTGGTCTTTGCTATTTTCAGTAACTAGTATGTGAATTTGAACAGGTTGAGCACTCTGACCCAGCAATCCCTATGAAACATTTGGGGCACTTACATGGTGTCACAAGTGGAAATTCCACTCCTGATCTTATGGGATAGGTTCTAGCCAAGACATGGGCATGCTAAGAATGTAATTTAAATTACCTTCGGGTCTGAGAGATGGTTCAGGGGTAAAGGCACTTTCCACGGGAGTCTGACAACCTGAGTTAGACATGTAGAATCTGTGTAAGAAAGCTGGGTCTGGTTGAGTGCTTCTATACTCCCAACACTCCTGAAGCAAACTGGGAAGCAGAGACAGGAGGATAGCCTAGAAGCTCGTGAGTCATTTAGCCTGAAGAACACAGTGCAAACACAAAAATACAGAGAGACTCCTGACTCAAAAAAAAAAAAAAAAAAACCCAAAAAAAACATAGGAGAGAAATCAGTGTCCCCAGAAGTTGTCTTTGGCTTCCATAGACTACCTACAGACTATATTTAAGAGGCCTAGAAAATGGAAATAATTTCATATTCAAACTTGGGTCGCACTAGCAATACCTCTCATTATGGATATGAAAATATTGCAAAATGTAGAAAATAACTCTAAACTCAGGGGAAAAGGATTTATTTCCCATTTCCTAGCACCTTTCACGTCAGACTTTTGCTCACTGGATAAGAAGTCAATCTATTCCTCACTATACAGGAATATGGTAAATATCTTATCCAAAGGACACTAAACAAAGGGATAAATCACCAACTCTTTCAATCATGTTAATTCATTTGATTTATGAAGGGAGATATTTTTAACAAAAGTTTATTTCTGTAATTATAATTTGTATTATCTATTTTGATTATTGTATATTTATAATGATGAAAATTCAAATATTTTCAAGTTTTATAGCCTTACATGAAAAGTCTTTTTTAAAAATTGTAAATGTATATGTGTGTGTGTGTGTTTGTATTTTTATATACATATTTGAGGGATTATATAAGGTGATTAATAAAAAATTTAAATTGAAGTTATATTATATTAAATTCTGTATAGAAATGGAAATATAATTTCAAGGAAAGAATAGATGTTGTAAAATGTCTAATTATTAAGATTTTGATCATTTACATTTTGAAGGATGTTGAGTCTCAAACAATAGATTCTGAAAAAGTATGTTCTATTGGGTTCCAATAAAATGCTGTTTTTAAGTTTAATATGTACAATACTGAGAGCTGAAAAGATGGTCCAACAGTTAGGACTATGTACCGCTCTTTCACAGGGCCTTCATTGAATTCTCAGCCCCGATTTTAAGCAGTTCAAATCTGCCAATGACTCTTGGAGCCTCTGGCTCTTCAGGCACTACTACTCACATGTGCATACACATACCACACATACACTTAAACACACACTTATAAAAACAATAAAAAACAAAATATTTGCAATATAGGGAATTATATTGCATTTATTTAAACTCATTATAAGCTACATGTCAGAAAACATACTCCTCTGAGTTTAAAAATCTGACTATGAGTTTAAAATATCTTTTGAGGGCTCATAGGCATAGAATCTTGAGTACTAAATTCTTCTCTGGTCTTTTCTGTCTGCCTAGTAGCTTTATAAAACTATGGATTTGCTTGAATGAATGCTATAGGCATAAATATATTTATAGGGTTTTAGAAGGTGTAGATTCAACTAAACAAGCACGATAACTGGAAAGCTTCCAGTGGCTCACAAAGAGAACCCTTGAGTCCATTATTTCAAGCAAAGTATGACCCAAGAACCCCAAAACAGAATGAAGATATATAAACGCTCACACAGAAAATAGGAATTTTTAAAAAGCCTGTTTTAGACTTGAAACACAAGACTTGTATCCCTTTAGGCTCTAATTCATGTATGACAAGTCTCTCTTCTTTAGTCACTAGTACGCTTTAAGGAGGTAGATAATTCCAGGTAAAAGTAACAATCTAGGTTTAAAGCATTTTAACTAAAAGATTCATTTTCAATATCAGTCTCAGAGGAAGGCAATACTGGTTTCCAACAAGGTGTATAAATCTTTTGTTGAATTTGTTAAGCTTTGCTTTAAGCTTCTTTGAAATCTACAGAATGGCAGTGTTTGAGGCAGTACAACTTGGAGTTTATATAAAGGAAGGCACATCCATAAGATACCTTGCACCAGAGAAATTATAAAAGTACACCATTACCAATGCAAGGAAAATCTAGTTCCTTAGGTAAATAATCATTTTTTAACAAGTCCCAGCCCTGCCTTTAGGATAGTCAGGATTTATATAGGCTTAGGGAATGTTGGGGCAAAACAATCTACTCATGTTAGCTCAGAAGTAGAATTGGGGGCCTTGAATCTCTGGGTATAAAGTATGAGCCATCCAAAAAAGGTCAGGGTAGGGATTAATTAATGTCATTAAAATAATAAATTACTGACAAACTAAATAACATGAATTTGGTTAATTTTTACCAGTCAGCCCAGCAAGAGCCAAGAACTATCTTATTTTTGCTCACATTATTGTACACAGGTGACAAAGGTGGGTGACATATTTTCACAGTTGTGTCTGTCTTTCAAAGACACAGGGCATTATTTGGATCTAAGAACCCCCCTGGGCTATCTCTAAACAAGGCATGATTTAACAGTGTACTTATAATAAGAAATTAGCTTTTGAGATTCCCTCATAGAATCATAACTATTTTGTATATTTAGTATGGCAGCAGCAAATGAAGTCAGGCATGACGAAACAGGAAATGAGCTATCCAGAGATAAGCATGCTCTCATGGAGGGGTTCTTACTGATATTGCAAGACTCTGGTCATATGGAAATAGATACTCTGCCTCTAGTCAAGAAAATATCTATCAGTTATGAGGCACTTGTATCACGTTTAGAATCATGTTAAGTATTTACCCTTTATGGTTATAAGAAATAAGATGAGAGAGATCAAGTTACCTTCTGAAGGTTAAGAAATCTGGTTACAGAGCCAGGATTCAAACAGATTCTAGAAGAATCCTTACCAATGAGGCTTGGTGATATGGTATGTATGTATGTATGTATGTATGTATGTATGTATATTGATTTCCTATGACCTATCAGAATGGCTCACACATGAATGGACCAACACAGGAAAGACATGCAATGACCTGGGTTGAGCCCTCTGGTGGTTTGAATAGGAATGGCACCATAGACTCATGTGCTTGGCCCATAGGGAGTGGCATTATTAAGAGGTGTGACCTTGTTAGAGTGGGTGTGGTCTGGTTGAAAGAAATGGGTCACGATAGGGGTGGGCTTTGAGGTCTTCTTCATTCAAGCTGTACTCAGTGTGTACACAGTACCCTTTTGCTGCCTTTGGATCAAGATGTAGAGCTCTCAGCTCCTTCTTCAACACCATGTCTGCTTGCAAGCTGCTATGCTTCACACCATGATGATAATGGACTAAACCTCTGACAATGTAAGCCAACCCCAATTAAATGTCTTTCTTTATAAGAGTTGCCTCGGTCATGATGTCTCTTCACAGCAATAAAACCCTAACTAAGACAAGCCTTGTTTGATTCTGTGTGAGACGTTATCCTTTTACCATGTTATAGCCAGGGAAGGTGCCATATTACTGTACTCTTACACTTGATAGAAGCAGATGGAAAACCATATGTTCAAGGCCAGCCTGGACTACCCAATAAATTCTAGAACAGTCTGAGTTATAGAATAGGACCCTATTTCAAAAAAATTGGAACAAATATTCTATAAATCTTTTTACCACACAGCAAAAAAATCCAGCATCCATGTTTTGACAAGCTTCCAAATGTTATGTTTAGTTCTCCACTGAAAGCATACACACAACAAATGAGCCATGTTTCAAGATAGTCCATAATTTCACACCAGCCCAGTTTGACCAGAAATATTTAAACTATTTGGCTACCACATTTAAAAAAATAACTTTAGGAGCAAAATCCAGAATAACAAAAAACATTTTCTAAGCCAGGCGTGGTCGCACATGCCTTTAATCCCAGCACTCGGGAGGCAGAGGCAGGCGGATTTCTGAGTTCGAGGCCAGCCTGGTCTACAAAGTGAGTTCCAGGACAGCCAGGGCTACACAGAGAAATCCTGTCTCGAAAAACCAAAAAAAAACAAAAAAAACAAAAACATTTTCTGCTTGAAGAAATGAAGATGATAGTTCAGATTTTAGTTCTGTTTGTAAAGTAAATTGCTTTTCAAAGAAAGTCACAGATAATATGCTTAATATGTGCTTGATTTCTGGAAGTTTTAGAACATAGCATTTTGTATTACTTTGTGTGAGACAATTTCATAAAGAAGAAATAAATAAAATTTAGCTTTCCCAAAGAACATGTTAGTTTTACATTGCTCACAGTTATGCCCCACAGCTCAGAATTGATGACATAAAGTTGCTCAAGTGTTTCCTCAACATCACAGTACAGCAAAGTCTATAGAAAGCATCAGGTTAGCATCTAAGGCTATTCAAGCACAGACGGAACACTTGGACAGGTTTTTAGATAAGGAAAATCTGACTGGCAAAGGACTACATTACAAAAAAAAAAAAGCAAAAAAAAAAAAAAAAAGAACAAAAAACACCACATTCTGTATTCCAAAGTTAATAGCAGTCACAAAGCCTTAAAAAACAAAAGAACAAAACAAAACAACAAAAGTCTTTTAGCAAGCTAGACTGAGCCGAAACTAAACAAAGATTTTTAGATATACCTCTATGCCAATTATCTTACATAATTTTCTTGTTGCCATGATAAAATACATTGACAAAGGCAACTTAAAGGGGGAAGGGTGAATTTCAGTTCACAGTTCTGGGCATCATGGAGGAGAAGTCATGGCAACTGGAACCCAGGTCAGCTTTCAAGACTGTATTCCCTGTCAAGACACAGAAAGTAAGGAATACGCATGCTTTGTACATTTTCTCTTGAAAACTAAAACAGAGCCACTTAAAACACACACACACACACACACACACACACACATTTTATAAATTTACGTTTATCCTTTGTCCTCAATTTTTGACTAAAGCCAGCAATGTTGACATGTCTCTGATGTGTGCTTTCTGTGATATTCACCCTGGGAAAGTAGCCCAGTGTTTAGCGTCTCATCCTCCTGACTTCAAACTCTCCATGGTCTAAAGTGTTGCAACTTCCCACCCGTGTGGTCATGGGAAAGTCACTGGTGCTCTCCTGAGAAGCCTGAGCACATACTGCCAGCAGTTGCTACCAGAATTATGAGAAATAATGCAGAGGGTGTACTCAACACCAGAACTAGTACACAGGGAGTCCTCAGTACCAATGTATTACTTATACAGAGAGGAAGCTGGTACATCAATTTATAGATAAAAAAGTAGTCATTGAAATAACAAATTCCTGGTTGCTTATCTTTGAAAAGTTTCCTAATATTTTCTGACCTCAGTTTTCAATCTTTAAGTTGGAACTGAAAGAAATTAACAGATAACATCGAAGGCTTAATATTACAACAGTCATATCATAGGAACCCAAGAGGGATCTCTTTCCAATTAAGAAAATGAGGCTTAAGCTGGGCATGGTGGCGCACGCCTTTAATCCCAGCACTCGGGAGGCAGAGGCAGGCAGATTTCTGAGTTCGAGGCCAGCCTGGTCTACAAAGTGAGTTCCAGGACATCCAGAGCTACACAGAGAAACCCTGTCTTGAAAAAAAAAAAAAAAAAGGAAAAAAAAGAAGAAAGAAAAGAAAATGAGGCTTGGGGTTGAAGAAATGGCTCAAACCTTAAGAGTGTTTACTGAGCTCTCAGAGGACTGAGTTTCATTCCCAGAAAGCCAGAAAGCAAGCATATCGCTTCACTCACAACCACCTATATATCCAACTCCAGGGGATTTGATGCCCTCTTGTGAACTCTGTAGACACCTGAAATCACACATGCACATAAACACCACACACACACACACACACACACATACACACACACACACACACACACATACATACACACACTTAAAAATAAAATAAATATTTAAATAAAAAATAAAAGACAATAAAAAGTGAAAGAATTTGTACTGCCCACTTCTGCAAAGTTTGTGCTCACATTCTCTTAAAGGAACACAGCAACAGAAGAGAAGCAGTTGTTGGAATAAGGTAACAGAATGAGGGAGGCTAGAGAGGTAAAAGTAACCTATAAGCAAGAATGAGGATAAATAGCTGAGAGTGCAAGTCCAGGCTTAGGCTAGTGGGAAGCAGCTTAGCAACGAAGGGTTGAGTCAGCTTCCCAAAGACAAACGTTCATAGACCAGCCTACAAATTGAAGAGAGAACCAAACTGTTTCTTTGGAATGGAATTAAGTTTCTTTTTAAACTCCGTATTAAGAGCCATCCAATTCTATGAAAGAAAGGCACACAGCTGTTATTTCTTTACTTAGGGGAATAATTCTAGGACCTACCACAGATTCTCTTTACACAGATGCTTAAGTTTCTAAAGTGAAACGGTGCACTACTTTCTTGCAATCTACACATGTCATTCTCTATACTTTATATCATCTCTAAATTAGTTGTAATGTCTAATACAACCTAAACACTATATCAGGAGTTGTTAACAATGTTTTAGGGATAATGATTAGGAAACAACTTTATGTGTTCATTATAGATGCAAGATTTGTTTCTGAGTATTTTCCATTGGGAGTGAGATTCAGTCATGCTTAATCAGCAGACATAAAAGACTAACTGTATTGGTCGTACTTGGCTTTTCAAATATCTCTCCATAAGGAAAGGCCAGAGTGGGAGGAGGGATGGTGAACAACTACTAAGTAATGGTGGTCTCATCTCCGGGAACTCAAAACAATAGAACTTCTCTTTTTCTTATCACTAATGAAAAGATAGAAATAGAGGAAACACACTGGGTTTTGGTGTCCTAAGAGTTTTATGCTTTGATGTTTCATCTTTGTTTTTATAAGAAGTAAAGGATATATTTTGTGTGAGTAGATTTTTCTCCCTTATGCCCCAGTATAGTGAAATTGAGGGCAGGGAGGTGGGAGTGGGTGGGTGGGTGGAGGAACACCCTCATAGAAGCAGGGGGAGGGAGGATGTGATAGGGTGTTTCCGGGAGAGAGGGAAACTGGGAAAGGAGATGACATTTGAAATGTAAATAAGGAAAATATCCAATAATAATAAAAAAAAGATTTTCCTGGATCTACAGATCTGGTGAGGGAAAAGGACTGAAGTCCTGAGGGCCAGCAGAAAGAATGGAAACAAGCAACCTCAGGAAATAGGAGGTTGAGGAGACACCCCAGAATGTACCAGAAATCTGGGAGACTCCCAGGACTAAATGGAGGGACCTTAGATGAAATGCCCAACAGTAGGGAGAGGGAACTTATAGAGCCCACCTCCAGCAGGAAGACAGGACATCAAGTGAGGGATGGGGTTGCCATTCCACAGTCACATCTCTGACCCATAATTGTTCCTGTCTGAAAGAACTACAGGGATGAAAATGGAGAGGAGCCTGAGGAAAAGAAGGTCCAGTGACAGGCCCAAAGTGGGATCCAGCTCAAGGGCAGGTCCCAAGGCCTGACACTATTACTGAGGCTATGGAGTGCTCACAAAAAGGGACCTAGCACTCTGGAAGACCTAACAAGCAGCTGAAAGAGTCAGATGCAGATATTTTCACCCAACCAATGAACAGAAGCAGCTGACCCCTGTTGTTGGATTAGGGAAGGCTGAAGGAAGCTGAGTAGAAGGGCGATCCTGTAGGAGGACCAGCAATCTCAATTAATCTGGACCCCCTGAGATCTCTCAAACACTGAACCACCAGACAAGATACACCAGCTGATATGAGGCCCCCAACATACATACAGTAGAGGATTTCTCAGTCTGTGCTTATTCAGAGATGTTGTACCTAACCCTCAAGAGACTGGAGGCCCCAGAGAGTTTAGAGGTCAGGTGGAGTGTGGGGTGGGAGCATCCATGTGGAAATGGGGTGGGGTAGGGAGGAGGTGTGGGATGTAGAGCAGTCGCAGGGTGGATGGGGGGCAGGGAAAGAAATATGGATGTAAAAAATGAATTAAAAATAAAATTAAAATTAAAAAAAAGAAATAATTCCCCGTGTGGTATGTTGAGGTGACTGTTAAGTTGACTGCTGAAGCACTGCTATTTCATTCTATATGGAATTTCTTTGGTATGGGCTTTCTCTAGACATAAAGAATAAAGACTTTACACAATAAGCTATGTTATAGCTTAACAAGATTGTCACCAAGAATCAATCCAAAACAGTTTGCACTCTCAGACAACCGGTCAAGCAGTTAATGACTGAGAAAATTCCTCAGCTAATTTGCCACTTGAGAACTCAGTAGTTATGGCCTTTCTGTAATTATCCCCAGGATCCTACTCACCACACTGCCACCAAACTGTCCATAAATGGCTGCTGTGCAGGAATTTCCTCTCTGTTCTGTTCTGAGTACCTGCTCCTTGAAAGAAAAAAAAAAATTCCTGCTATTGCCTATTTATATTCCATCAACAGAGCTGACAGTCAACAAACAGAAAAGGGCCAGCATTGGACAGCCTGCTTGCATCCCTCAGAAAGTCCTAATACCATGAGAAAGGGCGCATTGCTGCCATCCCAGCAGATCCATGGGGAAGAAAGAAGGCAAAGGGAACATTGGTTTAAGTGACTCACTTGAGTCTTGTCCTGAAGTTCAAAGTTCCATAGAGTCAAAGCACAATTTAATTATTAAAAACAGTTCTTAGATGGTACAATGCAGACCATTAAATATCCCCCCTCCCCAAGTAAAGTTAGTCTATAGAATAGTAAAGACTCTTCGAATGCATGGTCTTCTGAGGGTGTCATGTCAACAACAACTACAAAGCAGAAGTCTACTGTGCTAGATGTAGGATAGGCTAATGCTGAGCCGTTGAACCCTGTGGTCTGAACTAACACCTACATGTGTGTGGACTAGCCTCAAATCCATTTCCTGGGAGTAGGGAAAATATATATAAGGGGAGTGGGTAAAAAGACAATTAGAGGGAAGGAGAGAGGCAGTTTGATTGATGTGAAGTCAGTTCTGTGCTCACAACATGAAAACAGAACATGCCTGAGACCAACAACATGCTAAATCATGTCTAACTGTGGATGCTGACAGTTGAATACTCTCTCCAAGTCATTTTCCTTAATATGTAAGTTTTCTGGGATGCAATCTGAACAATCCCACCAGATAGTAAATGTTAATTTCCTAGCACTTTGGAGATATAGATAGCATCTAGAGCGACATCCTCATCTAAAATTTGAAAAACCAGCATGAGACCATTAGGAAGCCATCCTCGATGTTCGCACTGAATTAGAGGCAGAGGTGAAGCTTGAAGCTGGCTCATTCTGAGCATGAGTCAGGAGACAGTGAACTATTTTGTTCCTAAGACCAAAATCCAGTTATTTTGACCATAATGCTGCCCCAGAGATTTTTCTAAAGATGAGTCCTTAAAACCAAATGAGGAAGTGTTTGTCTTTGAAGCATGTTATTCTACTTACTGTTGACACATTTCTTGTAGAGTTGCATCATAAAGACCCGTGCTGTGGTTTCAATTATCTGGGGATTCTCATGCTAACTTTCTATCTAAGTATTGGCAGCAGGCTCTGGACAAAAAAAAGAGCAGGATGCAAGGAATGTTCCTCCAGTACAGCGCCTGTGTACACAAGTGTGTGTGTGTGTGTGTGTGTGTGTGTAAACAAATGTAAGACACTTTGTTGGAAGCAAACAGATACAGAAGTACCTAGAATGTTCTCTGTCTTAGATTTTTCTGGATCAATAGCTGTATTCATAAAAAGAATAATACAAAGAAAGATAATTTATTTTTAACTTTAATAGCTTTCCTTTACCTTTTGAAAAGCTATGTAAACTAACATGAGACACCTTAAACTAGCTTACTTTAGAAAGGAACCATAAAGTAAAAAAGTGGGCTAAAGAGATGGTTCAATGGTTCAAAGTGGATGCTGGTCTTGGAGAGGACCTGGGTTGTTAATATCACCCAGCTCCTGTGTTGAATGCCCTAAACCCTGTCATAGCTTTTGACTCCAGTTCCAGTTAATCCAACTCCATCTTCAGACCTCCCTGAGAAAACCCACATGTGGGTGTGCACACACACACACACACACACACACACACACACACACACACACTCACACACACATACACACACACACACACACACACACACACACACACACACTCACACAAAAGAATCTTTAATAAACAAAGTAAGAAGAAAGTAAAATGTAAAGGGGACAATACAGAAGAAATAAGCTGTGGGCCACACGTTGTCCTAAGGAGTGGATTCTGTCCGCAGGGTAGTAATATTTAATTCCCCACCACCACTGTTTGTCACTTTTCTTGTTTAGTTTTTCATCAATTTTACTGCAAAAACATTTGAATTGCAAATAGTTTAACTACTGAACTACTTCAAACAGTTTTTAATGTTTTATTAAAACCATTTAAAAGTTTTATCTTCTCTTTCAAGTCTCCAGATTTTTGAAATAGAAAACCCCCTTTTCTCTTTCTATCTTTTTTGTTGTTACTGTTTTTGGGGATATATTTTCTCACAAGTCAAAAGAACTGTCTGTTATGGTGATGAAAAGTCATTTTTTTTAACTTCAATGCTACCGCATTGATCATGCTTCTAATTCCTGAACACAGAGTGAATTAATCCTGCTCTTGGGACTGTTGACCTGACAGATTGGAAGAAAATATAAAAGCAGCCTCCAGAGAATTTGTGCCTTACTGAAGTGATGACTGACGACCATTTGCCAACTTCAGAATCAACCACTCTTTGGCAAATTAATAAAATCACCTGTAACTCCAACTCCCCAGATTTCAAGCACTACTTCCTATCCATCACACAATGTATTTTTAAACAGTAACAATTGAGAAATTTTTATGCTTTTTTTAAAGCACAAAGATTGCACATTGAGTTCTGGGAAGGATAGTAGATAGAACTATGTCTCTGTAGCCTGGTTAAGAAGAAGAGTCAAGACAAGAAAGCACACACTGTTCTAAAGAAAAAAGAAGGCTTTGCAAATTCACAAAGGCAGTGAAAGAGCAGGTAACATGTGCTGAGAAAAAGGCATTACACTGAATAAAAACCAAGCCAAAAGCAGTTCCAAACTCTTGTCTTCTTGGGGAGGCAAGAGAATTAAATCCTCATCCTTGGGGTAAGGCAAGCCATGCTAGAGACAACGGCCTGGCAGCCTGCACAAAAGACAACAGAGAAACACTAGGAGGAGTGAGGGGTGGTGAATTTTCCAAAAGATCATTAACTACTGAATTCAAGATGCTAAAGCAAGAAAAATACCAGATAAATATTTTTTAAATTGGCTAGTAACAATGGTCAACAAAACAAAGAAGATACAAACAAGTAGATAAATTCAACCCAGAACATGTAGAAGAAAGAAAATAACAGCTTAGAAAATGTCAGCAAAATATATTTTTAAAAAATAAACAACATATATGAAAAAAGTAAAAAGGCTGGTTTTTGAAGGAAAAATAGAAATGTTCAAAATTAAAAATTCAATGAGTAAAAACACCTATGGAAAAACATTACAAATAGGCTCTACTGGATGAAAGAGTATCAAGAACATGGGGAAAGGTCAAGGAAATACTGTGTTCTTAACGTTCCATACAAAATAATCAAGCACCATAACAGAGCAAGAGAGGCAAGCAAGGGACCAAATCTGATCATCCATGAGGTGATACAATGAATAGATTAATTTCCTGTTGTCTTCATCTTTGCTAGCTACTGGTATTACCCTTCTGTATGTTTGGGTACAGATATTGTATTAAATGTTTGACTGTTCATTGTTGTTTTAAGCAATATGGTATTTCCACCTCCTAACCATTGTATCAATCCTGAAATAGGTCTGGATCTTATAAACACATACATTTAATATACAATTACTTGTTTTGTTAGCCAAGCAATGATGGCCAGTTTTAAAGCAGATGGTACCTTATACTATATACGCCCAATAAATGTGTCTTTAGGGGACTAGCAAGAAAAACGATGTGCATTTCATCTTTTAATGAAGTTTTCAATTTTGAAGTATGTTTATCTACAACAAATATGATTATTGCTATCAGGGATGCAAGTGGGTTTTCTTTGCGCCACATAATTAGCAATTTAGAGGAAGGTGGTTGCTGTCATTGATTTAAATGCTCAGAGTTTGTTAGAGACTAAGAATCTTGTATATGTATTATGTTATTCACCTAATAGGTGGAAGGCTATTGCTCTTGCAAACAAGAAGTAAAGCCCATTTTCAATACAAAAAGTAGGTGGTGACATTATAAGGGCAGGTTTTAGAAAGGGCTGATTCTACAATGTTTTCACTGCTTTATCTAAACTATGTGTCCCCTGCGCAGGCATAGGAGACTGGAAAAGTCAGTGTGCTGGTTAGATTTTATCAAACAGGCACAAGCTAGAGCCTTAAAGGAAAAGAGAACTTCAATTAAGAGAATATCTGCATTAGATTAGATTATAGGCAAGCAATCCTATGGGGCATATTCTTGATCAATTATTGATGTAGAAGGCCTAGCCAACTATAACCAATGTCATGCTTGGGCTTGTGGTCCTGGGTGTCTAAGAAAATGAACTGAGAAAGACATGAGAGCAAGCCAGTAAGCATCACTCCTCCATGGTCTCTGCATCAGTCCCTGCCTCTAGGCTCCTGCCTTGAGTTTTTGTCTGACTTCTCTCTCCATGAGGGACTATAAACTGTAAGATGAAGTAAATCCTTTCCTCTCCAGCTTGCTTTTGGTCATGATATCTTATCACAGCAATAGAAAGCAAATTAAAATAATCAGTATTTATACTAAATTACCTGTTAGGTATTTTTGTTACTACAGGAAACAATGCCTGAGAAAATATCCCTAAAGAAGAACAGATTGATTTTGGTCTACAGTTTGTCAGGTTCCATTCGTGTTCTCTTGACTCCATTATTTTGGGTCCATCATAAAGCAGAACATCACAGCAGGATGTGGCAAACAAAGCTGCTTACATCATGATAGCTAAGAGACAGAAACGGGATGGAAAGTGACCCAGGACAAAATATTCCTGCAAGGTTACAAAGTCAGTACTTTACTTCCTCCAACTTGGCCCTACCTCCTATAGACTAACCATGAAGCCATTAATACATTATCCCACTTTAGACTCAATTATGTCCCAAGGTCATACCTCTAAAAATCAACACAAGAGCTTTTGAGAGATATTTCAGGACTAAATCATAATTATCTAATCCAACTAGTAAGGTAAAACTTAAATTTCAAGAGGACAGAAGAGATAACATCCTTTTTTTTAACTAGACATTGTAAGAATTACTAATTTTCTTTTCTGGGTTTTTTTTTTTTTTTTTTTTGTGTGTGTGTGTGTGTGTGTGTGTGTGTGTGTGTGGTTTTTCGAGACAGGGTTTCTCTGTGTAGCCCTGGCTGTCCTGGAACTCACGCTGTAGATCAGGCTGGCTTCGAACTTTGAAATCTGCCTGCCTCTGCCTCCCAAGTGCTGGGATTAAAGGCGTGTGTCACCACACCCGGCTACTAATTTTCTTTAAACCAGTCTTAATCAGAGCAAGATGTTTTTACTAACTTGAAAAAACTAAGTCCCACTAGCACAAAATGTTTAGAGATTCTCTTGATTTGGAAATGTGTGGAATGACAGAGGGGTTCTGAGACAGAATCAGAAGGCAAGAGTCCAAGATTCAGCACTGGCTTTAACTAGCTATCAGAACTTAACTATATCATCTTAGTGTCACCGAATTGCTTCATTCCACTGACCTAGACTGTCCTGTGTTGCATTTATGTGCCAATTAATTAGGGAGTTATGTCACAGACTCTAAAAATGAGTGTCCTGGAAACAAACAAACAACGATGTGAGTTCTAGTGTGTCCTTCTAAAGATTATAGATTTGTTTGGTTATTTAATTAGCCAATTAGACTAATCTCAAGCCCAAACTATGGTTGCTGTCATTTTCTGTTTGTAATAGTCACCAACTGAAGTTTCAGTTCAGTTCACTTAGTTGAAAGTAAATAGATCATCAAGTTTCCCAATCAACCTGGTGAATTAGTCTGCATTCATCTGTGCATCTGGAGTTGGGCAAAGCAAATGTGAGCGAGCAGCAGATAGAAGAAACTTGGTAAAAGCTCTTTAAAGTTTTTATTGTATTGTCTAAAATGTGTTACAAATGTGCCTTCCTATCTCTAAGCTAAGCCACAAAATATCAGTAAAACACAAACAAGTCCATGTAAGCAGTTTCAAATTTAATATTCTTTTGTTCTCATTTTGCAACATATAGAGTTCCATTCCTTCATAAATCTTTGCCACAAATTCTACAAGGCTCTCTTTCCCATTTTTTATTTAATATTTTTATTTATTTATTTATTTATTTATTTATTTATTTATTTATACTCCAGATTTTATTCCCCTCCTGGTCCACCTCCGACTATTCTCATCCCATACCTTCTCCCTGACCCCCACTGTCTCTTGAGGATGTCCACACCACCCAACACCCACTCAACCAGACTTCTAAGCTCTCTGGGGCCTCTAGTCTCTTGAGGGTTAGGTGCATCTTCTTTGACTGAACCCAGACCTGCCACACCCACTCCAGTGGTAATTGTGTGACAGGCCCAAAAACTTGAATGAAGTTCTGAGACAAAAAGTTTCACAGAAACTTAGTCTCCTGGAGCCTTGGCATCCTATAAAAGGAATGCTCCAAACCTGTCCTTGCATTAGTCTGTGAATGGATCTGTGTACTTTCTCTCAGTATTGTTTTATTATAGGTGCCTCCAATAAATGATTTTACAAATACCTTAATCAGGTTGAACTTTACTGCCTGGCCTTCACCAAGGTCCTAGGCAGTCCTTGAGCTGACCCTGGGTTTGGAATTTCGTATGAATGTTACTCATTCAGAAAAAATGCCAGTTAGTAATCAGGCATCTCACAGTTTGCTGGATAGGGCTAGTAATCTCAGGGCTAGTTCAAAATAGTAAACATAGAATTCTCATTACAGACATGAATGGCAGCCTACATTACATAATAGTAGGAAGAAGGAAGGTTGTGGTCTAAGAAGGAACTAGAGAAAATACTTAGATCTATAGCTGAGCCACTCCCATAGACGGGAATTTACAATGGCCTAAGGGGAAGGTAGATTATACAATAGACTAGAATTGGAACTATGGCAAGGGCTTCATGCCCTTGCCCCTGGCTTCTAAGAATAAACTGACCTTAGGTGGGACTACTTTTGATCCCAGTTGTTAACCTTGATTTTATCCCAGTTGGTTCCTGTTAGCTTTTATGTATGCATTCCTCTGTTTTGTGTAAAAGTCATTTTGCATCGGGTAACTTCAATGTACCTTGGATGACCTTAATATAAGTCTGATGCTCACTTTGAGAAATTACATTCAGATACAGCACTCTCTCTGTGTCAGTGTCTTTTTGTCACCCTGCTGACTCCTTGCCTACCTGAGACCCTGATTCCCCTCGGATTGAGGGGCTGACTGAGGCCAGTCCTCAGCACAGACCCAGCAGTCCTCTGCTGTATATGTGTTAGGGGCCTCATATCAGCTGATGTATGCTGCCAGGTTGGTGATCGAGTGTTTGAGAGATCTCGGGGGTCCAGGTTAATTGAAACTGCTGGTACTCCTACAGGGTTGCCCTCTTCCTCAGCTTCTTCCAGTTCTTCCCTAATTCAATCACAAGGGTCAGCTGCTTCTGTCCATAGGTTGGATGCAAATATCTGCATCTGACCCTTTCAGCTGCATATTGGGGGTTTCAGAGGGCAATCATAATAGGTCCTTTTTTGCAAGCACTCCATAGCCTTAGTAATAGTGTCAAGCCTTGGGACCTCCCCTTGAGCTGGATCCCACTTTGGGCCTGTTGCTGGATCCTCTTTACCTCAGGCTTCTCTCCATTTCCATCCTTGCAGTTCTTTAAGACAGGAACAATTATGGGTCAGAGATGTGACTGTGGGATGGCCCCCCTCTGTCATTTGAGGCCCTGTCTTTCTGATGGAGGTGGGCTCTATAAGTTCCCTCTTCCTACTATAGAGCATTTTTTGTAAGTCCCCTCCCTTTGAGTTCTGAGAGTCTCTCAGCTTTCAGGACTCTGGTGCATTCTGGAAGGTGCGCCTAACCTCCTACCTCTGAAGGTTGCCTGTTTCCATTATTTCTGCTGGCCTTCAGGGCTTCAGTCCTTTTCCTTCACCAATACCAGATCAGGTTCCCCTCTACCCCCTCCACCCATCCACTTTCCCTCCCAGGGTCTCTCTCGCCCTTCCCCCTTGTGATTGCTTTCTTCTCCCTTCCAAGTGGGATTGAGGCATCCTCACTTGGGTACTTAAGCTTGTTGACCTCCTTTTTTAATTCTGTGGACTGTATCTTGCTGTACTTTTTTTTTTTTTTTTTTTTTTTTTTTGGCCAATAGCCATGTCCTTTTGGGTCTAAGTTACCTCACTCAGGATGATATTGAAAGAACCACAGGAGAGGCAATCACTCATGAGAAATGGTCTTGATGCAAACTGCAAGAGGACTTTTATTCCAAGAGAGCTCTTGGACCCACAGTGTACACCACGCAGGGTTGTAGGACCGTGGGCCCTGAGTAGCCTATCTGTGTGACCTCTATCCAGACTCTTCTGGCTTTCATAGTCTCTGTTGAGAAGTCTGGTGTAATTCTTATAGGTCTACTTCTGTATGTTACTTGGATCTTTTCCCTTGCAGCTGTTCATTGTTCTCTGTGTTTAGTGTTTTCATTATTATGTGATAAGAGGCACCTTTATTGCATCTCTTTCTTTAGGTTAGGGAAGTTTTTTCTATGATTTTGTTAAAAACATTTTCAGGTCCTTTGAGATGGGAATCTTCATTCTCTTCTATTCCGATTATTCTTAGATTTGGTCTTTTCATTGTGTCCTGAATTTCTTGGATGTTTTGGGTTAAGAATTTTTTTTTTATGTTTTTAATTTTCTTTGATAATTGGGTCAATCATTTCTATGGAATCTTCTACACCTGAGATTCTCTCTTCTATCTCTTGTATTGTGTTGGTGATACTTACATCTGTAATTCCTGACCTCTTTCCTAGGTTTTCCATTTCCAGCTTTGTTCCATAATGATTGTACTAATTTACATTCCAGTCTAT
>LR749610.1:847945-861192 GCA_902729485.2 Mus minutoides
GTTTTTCGAGACAGGGTTTCTCTGTATAGCCCTGGCTGTCCTGGAATTCACTTTGTAGACCAAGCTGGCCTCGAACTCAGAAACCCACCTGCCTCTGCCTCCCGAGTGCTGGGATTAAAGGCTTGTGCCACCATGCCCGGCTTGCTATTACTATTTTTAATAGTGGCCATTTGAATGGACTTGGGTGGATAGGAATTTCAATATAATTTTATTTTCATTTCTGTGATGGGCAGATTGAACACTTTAAAATATTTATTAGTCATTAGTAATTTGTTTGTGAAGTTTCCACTCCAGAGTACTGGCCCATGTATTCCTCTTTGTGAGGTTTCTACTCAGAACACTGGCATATATATATATATATATATATATATATATATATATATATATATATATATATATTCCTTCCCTGTTCTTTTCTTATTTACTCTTCAAAGTTCTGTGTATGTATCTAATACCAAAGATTTTCTGAGGGAATTCTCAGCAGAGATTTTCTGAGGAAGTGTTTAAATTTAGACTGTCTAGTGGCAGGTGTGTTTGAATAATAGGTCAACCATTCCGAGCACAAGGAATCATAAGTCCAAAATCCCAGATAAATGGAAGAGAGGGCATCAATGAAGAGAAAAGAATAGTGGCTACAATAAAGAATGCTTGAAGATGAGTTTCAATAATTAGAAGGTAAAATATAAAGAGGATTATGTCCTTTTCATAGGTATCTAGCACTTTCATAGGAGGTGTCCCCAGGGTCACCTGATTCTCACAGGCTGCTACTGCCTATCACTGCTTACAATGTAAGCATTTTACATGTGTAAAAATTATTTAATTTATTTATATTTAAACTTATATTTAGCTGATGCTGGGATGATTGAAGAAATAATCCTGAGGTTGTGCCTTACTTTCCTCTAGCATAGAAACAATAACCCATCAATTTGCCATTCATTCTTCCTCTGCATTTGTTTTTCTATTGATCTTGAATGGATTTGTATCTTACATAATTTTTGTGCCAGATGTATTACTGTATTAAATAAAAATTTGCTACATCTTACCTAGGAATACTGTTGAACTTTCTGGAAGTTAAACCTTTGCAGGTAGAGAGGCAAGTCAGAGCTGCTGCAATGGTGTTGTAGACCTTAGAAAGATCATCCAGATGTCTTTTGGAGGAGGAGGAGGAGGAGGCATGTGAAGGCTTCCAAAGGACGGCTCCTGTGGCTCAAACTGAGAATAAACTCTTCACCCACTATTTAGTGAGGTTCTGATTGTTTGAGAGTCTAGTAATAGCTTAATTTTGATATGTAGATAGTTGAGCAAGAAGGGGAAAACTTTAAAGGCAAATCCATTAGATCTGGAAAATCTCAAAAGGAAAACCTAAAATATATGCTAATTTTAGGTGGTGATAATTGAAGCCTTTCTTCCCCCCCCCTTTTTTGAATAGTCCTACATGTAATATGTATCTAAATTAATTAGTACAATAACATATAAACTAAAATTATAAGGACAACAACAAACATTTCTCGAAGTTCAATACTAAGTTGTTTTTGTTGTTTTTTGTTTTTAACTAGGCCTAAATTAATACATAAACTAAAACTTGGGGGAATATACAATAAAATATTCTCTACAGATTGAGAAATAGAACAATGGGCTATAGCTCTTTTGTCAGGATGCTTGTTTTCAATACATGAAGATTGAGGTTTGAGCCCCAACACTTGTAATCCCAGGGGACAGGAGGACCAGAGACTCAAGATTGTCTATCCTTGGCTATACAGTGAACCTGAGTTCAGCTTGGGAAACATGAGACTTTTGAAAGAAAGAAAGAAAGAAAGAAAGAAAGAAAGAAAGAAAGAAAGAAAGAAAGAAAGAAAGAAAGAAAGAAAGGAAAAAGGAAAAAAGTTTGTAAGAAAAATAAACTAATTATAGATCTAATTTATTAAATGTACTTAGGACATATTTGAATAGGAAACTCTCAGTATTTTTTCCTGGTTTTTGTTGTTTGGTTTTTAGAAATATATTTAGTAATAGAATTTTAGGCTTTTCTGTTTTCTTATACTAGGAAATTCCATTTTATAAATAGAATCTCATAAGATTCATAACACCTTCACATTACTATCCCAAAATCCATTTATCTTTTGAATTGAATTTAATATAATCAAGCAATTGTCCTTCACTTTTCCTTTTTTTTCCCTTACTAAGATTACAGCCAGTCATTCTTTCCCCCAATTCTACTGCTTTATATTCCCACTGGACCAGTTTCTGACGACAAAGCGGCTGCAGTCAAAGAGAGATAAGTATTCATACTTCCACATCTGAAGCATTACGAATGCTTGTCGATAAATTAAGTGTTTTTATCTTTGAAGGCATCCATGTCCCCAAACACCTATAATATAACTTATAAATGAGAAATCCTTGCTCAGTTCTCGTTCCCATACATTACACGTCAAAGTTAAAGTAAGCAATGGCAAATTACAGAGATGGGGTAAAGATATTCTGTCACTTTGGTGCATGGAGTGTGGAGGGTGTGAAAGAAAAACAGCTCATATATCAACGGGCGCTGTGGTTGTATGCTATTGAGCTTGCCTAAGCAGGAGTCCCCAAGTGATTACTCACTTCTGAAGGTCGAGACTTATTACATAAAGTATCCATCAGAGCCAAGATGATAAAGGATAAGCAGCTCCTGTGTGATTAATAGGTATAAGAGCACAAAACAAAGGAGATTAAGGAAGCCAATGGGTGTTATTGATAGAGTAAACCCCAACTCAAAAGAAGGCAAAATACTCCTTGCAGCCAGAAAACCATTAAGCTGTTAAAAATACTGATGGGCCTCAGGTGAAGCCCTGACAGGAACTTGCATAATTAGAAGACTCCTTCCTGGAGTAGAGTGAATAGTACTTTTGTGAACTAAGAGAAAAAAAAAAAACGAAGACAATTTTAAAATCAAAGGATTGGGTCTGATTATACCAAGAAAATCTGGTTTCTGCTGAAAATTTTTATGGAAACTGTTATAGATTGAGTATAAAAGAAAATGAGTAAAAGATACAAATCAAAAAATTGGAGCATCCTTCTTCCTGCTGGCTGGTTCTGCCCCTGTAAACTAACCATGTGTGTCTTTGCCCAACTGTAAAGTAGACAGATCTAATAACAACAACAACAACAACAAAAATACAGAGCAACCAGTAAGTCTTGAGTTCTATATAATGAACAGATGTTTAGCTTATCTTAATTTTACGCATATGAATGTCTTACCTGCCATGTGCATGCCTGGTAACCGAAGAAACCAGAATTGGGCATCTAATTCCCTGGGCCTGGAGTTATAGACATTTTTGACCTGCCTTGTGGATGCAAGGACTTGAACCTAGGTCTTCTTGACTACTACCTACTACCTAGGTTCTTAACTACTGAAGGATATCTCTAGCTCCTAAACAATAGGTTTCTCATAGGCCCAAGAAGAACTTGTTAATTATGGTGGCGTTTTGAATAAGAATACTCCCCATGGGCTCATATTTGTGAATGCTTGGTCATCAGGAAGTGGCACTGTTTGCAAAAATTAGGAAGTATGGCCTTCTTGGAGGAAGTATGTCACTGGGGGTGAGCTTTGAGGTTTCAAAAGCACATACTAGGCCCAGTGTCTCTTTTTCCTGCTGCCTGCTGATGTAGATGTATAACACTCAGCTACCATGTCTGTCTGCACACTACTATGTTCCCCACCATGAGAATAATGGACTAAACCTCTGAAACTGTAAGCCTGACGCAATTAATGTTTTATTTTAAAAGAGTTGCTATAGTCATGGTGTCTCTGCACAACAATAAAACACTAAGTAGGACATTTATCTAAAATTTAGATTATCAAAGTTACTTGTATTTTGCCTCGCAACTTGAGTTTGATTTTCTTATTATAACCATTGTGTTTCTCAATATAAATATGTGTCCTGATAACATATGTGAGTTACAGAATTTTAGAGTCAATAGAGACTTTTGCATAAATATTTGATATGAATGATTTTGTTCTGTGGTTCACAAATCTTAGATTCAATGAGATTACAGGAGTTGCCAATCTCCCATAACTTGTTCTATGCTGAGATTGAGCTGAAACATGGTTTTCTGAACTTGATGAACTCGAAGTTCTTTCTTTCCCTAAAGTCTACTTTTCCAAATAAAAGTTAACTTCTAGTTTTTCAATGAGAAATCTGAGTCAGTTTTATCATTTTTGAAGGTAGACTTATGTGTTTTCCAAAACCTGACTGCATATAAAATATAAAAGAAAACATCACATCACATGTGGCCAAAGTGTAAATTTCAAGCTATACTGTACATGCAGGAGACATTGGTAGCTTTGGGCTACTCTACACCTACTCTGCCAGTAAATATTAACACCTCAAAATTCTTTGAGGGAATGACTTTTCCACTCTATCCTAATTTGCCTCTATGTTTCTGTGATAAAATATTGACCAAAAACAACTTAACAAAAGAAATGATATGTTTAATTTACAGTTCAATGTAACATACTAATTTGAGTGAGGGAAGCTTTCTAAGCTAAAGAATAGGCATGTGAGCAGGGCGTGGTGGCGCACGCCTTTAATCCCAGCACTTGGGAGGCAGAGGCAGGCAGATTTCTGAGTTTGAGGCCAGCCTGGTCTACAAAGTGAGTTCCAGGACAGCCAGGGCTACACAGAGAAACCCTGTCTTGAAAAACAAAAAAAAAGAATAGGCATATTCTAAGCCAGCTGATAGTTTTCAATTCCTAGTTTACCTTGCAACTTGAATTATGAAGAAAATGATCACACACACACACACACACACACACACACACACACACACACCTAATCCTAATCCTAATTCAAAGACCAAAAGGGTATTAACACAAATCATGACTCTTACTTTAAAGATAATAAGAGATAATTTATTCTAACTCAAATATTAGGAACTATGACTCCTAGAAAATGGATTCATGTTGCTCCAAATAGCATCTCAAATGTGAAAATGGTTCTTTAACTCTGACAATTCCAAACCAGAGCTTTTGTGTTAAAGAAAGAGGTACTATATTCTAGAACCAAATATGAACATCCACATCCTGAGAATACAGAGATTTAGGTAACCCCAATGTCTAAGTATCCATAGCCTGAGAATACAGATTTAGCTTCATCATTCTCTCATATGCTCCAAAAATTTATTTCATTTACTTAAAGAGGAATCAATTTCTAATGTTTTCAGCCAAGCAAATATGAGTGACATACAATAAGTTTATACATAGTACATATAATATATATCATACATAAATAATATATTCTATTATACAAATATATAATAAAAGTGTATATTGTATATATTTAATATAAAATAAGATATTACAGAATATATAATATATGCGATATAATTAATATAATATATAAATTATATAAACATGTAAATTATATATATAATTTATGTGTGTGTGTGATGGCAAAAGCTAGTGTTGCAAAAGCTCTTAAGATTGCTGTTAAAGCATAGAAGAATGTAAGAGGAAAGGTATTGAGGCAGCAATAATTTAAAACATATCCCTTTCACTTGGAATGGATATATAATTAGACTGAAATATATTTGCATAAAATTCAAATCAATTATGTAAATTATAGTTGATAAACTCCCAAAGCCCTAAATGTAAAAGGGCATTTTATGTATTTATTTATTTATTTATTTACTTACTTATTTTGAATCCAGAACATTTATTTTATGACTGATTGAAATCATAAAATCAGATGAACTGGATGCTGCAACAGCTGCCTTCTTGGGTTTAGTTAGGTGTTGTTCCTTCACAGAATCCATGTCTGAATCTGTGGTAGACAATCTTTAGGTGCCTCATCTAACCCGGTAGTGTTTCATCTCTTAACCTTGGCACTCCAGTTATACTTTCTCTTGTGCTTGGCAGGGTAGCCACATTTGCCACAGGTCAACTTCTGAAGGTGGTAGGTGTTGGAGCCACAGAGGCAGCACAACATGTGCCTCTTATTGCAATGCTTTCCAAAGGATGGCGTTCATCATCTTGCTTCCACCAGTGAGGCCAAAGAAACCAGAAGAGCAAAAGGGCATTTTATAATAGGGGCTCCTTTTAAAACTCAGATTTCAAGTAGTTCTCAATTGTAGCTGTCCAGAGGGCCATGGATAACTGGGTTTACCTGGAAGGAGATCTGGGGATGGATGGGAAGGATGGATGAGAGAGAACTGAAACCAAGACAAAGTTTCCAATCGAGGCCAAATGTTTAATTCTTACATCTGAACTTAAAGGGGGGAAACCCATCCCCCACTTTGCCAGCATCTCTTCAGGAAAATAAGCTCAACTGCTCATCAGGTAGTGGCTTCTTGCAGGAAGCTGCAGATGTGGTAGGACAATAAACTTCATCTAGGTCAGAAGACTCCACCAGAGGTGGGCTAGGAGACTGTAGCAAAACAAGGTCTGATTTAGCCTGCTCAAGTCTGGGGGAAGAGCATACTCAATGATTATCTAAACCATGGATGGTGCTATCCCCTAAAGCCTGCTGTTTCTTCCCAGATCTTTCTCTCTCTCCCTCTCTCTCTCTCTCTCTCCTCTCTGGAACTAGAACTTTTCCATAGCCCTGGAAAGCCAGACTTTAATATGCATAGAAATTCTTCTCAGCTTGCAGGACCCTCACAGTAGGATCAAGGTTGTAGTGCATATGCATAGCTTCTGGTTCCCAAGTTGTCTTTTCTTTCCATCATAGTTATTCTACAAATAGGGAAGACATATTTCTAACCTGGCAGAGGTAGGGCCATACTGAGACTATGTCCTTATCCTTGTTCATTAGAGAGATGGATAACTACACCTGATAGTCCCAGAGTTGGGACTTTAATATCAAAATGACTTGAAAGTAAAGTAAGGATGTATGCTACTATGTGCTTACAGACAGGAGTCTGGCATGGCTGTCTTCTGAGAGGTCCTACCAGGAGCTGAGATAGAGGCACATACTTATGTCCAACCAATGGACTAAAGCCTGGGACCTTTAAGGTTGAATTAGGGGAAGGATTGAAGAAGCTGAAAGGGAGATTGAGCCCATAGGAAGACCAAAAGACTCAACTAACCCAGACTCCAGAGAGCTCCCAGAGACTGAGCCACCAACCTGGATCATACATGGGCCCACACATATATAGCAGAGGACTGTCTAGTGGAAGATGAACTTAATCCTTGAGAGACCTGAAGCTTCAGGAAAAGGGGATGCCTGGTGTGGGGAGGAGCACCCTCTTGGAGGTAAGGGGACAGAGGAGAAATGGGATAAGGAACTGTGGTGAGAGAGTGAGGGAGGGATGTAAATAAATAAAATAACATAAAAAAGAAAATGTTTTTATTTAGTTAGGCAAGGATTTCTCAGAAATTCACAAAAATAACATGAGGACTAATAAATTGAATATTATCAAACTTACACCTTTTCATTTCTCAATGGAAACTTAAGAAATTTAAAATAGAAGTCATAGCCCAGGAAGAACACAATTTTTGCAAAGAATGTATCTAATAAAAGGGATGTATCTAGAAACAGATACATAGAAATCAATGATTGGAAAAAATATCCATCAAGGGGCACAAAGCTTTTAACAAACATTTCAGCAAAGAAGAGATACAAACATACTCAAAGACATAATTGGGAAAATGTAACTTTAAAATTCAATGAAAAATATCTGTCAACAGGAACACAAGAAAAGAATCATGATAAGCTATTGTAACTTGGTATTCTAGATGGAATTTGGGGATACTGGAAGAAGATTTGGGTACGAAAATCTTTTAAATGTATGGATTTAGAAATGATATATCAATATCGAATCATCTGTAACAACAAATGTACCAAGTTAATGTTATGATTGCTATAGGAGATTTAGAGCAAATGCTGTGACCCCTGAAATCCTAATAAGATAGTCTAAGAGATGAGTGTTGTGGAAGAGAAAAGCATGTGTAAATCATATTGAAGAGAATACATAAAGGAGACTGTTCTAGTTTCCTTTCATTGATATGATAAAATACTTTGACCAAAAACAATTTAAGGGAGAAAGGAATTTTCTCCATCATTGAGGGCAGCCAGGACAGGTACTCAAGCATGAACATGAAGTAGAAATTGTGGAGGAATGCTATTTGCTCACTGGCTTGCTCACTGGCTCATAATTAGCTAGCTTTCTTATAAACTCAGGACCACCCACAGTGGACTGGGCCCTCCCATACCAACTAATAGTCAAGATGATCCCCCCCACAGACATGCTCACTACAGAATCTAATGTAGGCAGTTGGATCACGCCTTCAGATGAAGTGGCTTAGAAAATCTGCACTGTTCTTTGAGAAGCAAACATTTTAACAAAGAGAAAATGAGAGGAGAGTCAAATACAAGGTGTGTGGGACTGGAAAGATACCAGAAAAGCCCTCTCTTCTCAGCACTAGATCATACAACTTCATGGCACCACTTAAAGATTACTGCTGAGTCAGTGGCTTGGGAAAATAGGAGCAATTTCCATGGAATTATATATCCTGAAATCTAACCTTGACAATACGGCTAGACTGTGAGAAAGAAATTTCAAGGCATTCAGTAATCAGTGAGGTAGAAACAT
The DNA here is from genome assembly GCA_902729485.2 of Mus minutoides. Lineage (NCBI taxonomy): Eukaryota > Metazoa > Chordata > Mammalia > Rodentia > Muridae > Mus > Mus minutoides. The sequence continues at coordinate 856,514 of LR749610.1, forward strand.
GGCTGGAGCTAGAATCTTCATCAGGTCATAGAACATGAGAAAAGGCTTCCCTGGATTAGGATAAGTACTTACAACTGGACATGTGAAGGACCACCTGGATATGTGATCACTATCTTCAATCTGACCTGTGAAAGACTGTTCACTGATAGAACCTCACTTTCCAGCTACTCACCAAAGAGCAGAACTCACAACCAGACCCTAAAGGAACACTTAGAGGTATAACCCACATCTGTGACATCATCTCACAGAACTTCACTTAGAATAGGCAGACTTGCAAAGAAAAATGAGAAAGTTATAAGCTGTATTCATGCCCCCTTTATTGAATATTAAGTGCCAATTATGTAGGCCACCTCTGTCCTGATTCTCTTTCTTGTCACTTTTCTCTTCTCATCTTCTTTCCCTGAACTTTACTTTTATTATTCTTTCTCAGAGGCATTCATCTAAGCTGGTCTGACGTGTAGGCTCTTTGTATCTCAATACCCAGAGATTGTTCCAGTCTAACTCAGTCTTCCTGCCTCCTACATCCATGAAAACTGTCCATTAACCTCCCTCCTGTCCCAACTATGCCCTGCTTCCATTTATGTTTTCACCTCTCCTTTGCCTCTATCAACACAATACTGACTCTAATCTTACTTGTCTTTTATTCCTCTCCATTCATAGCCACAGTAACTAATATACTAGCACATGGTACTATCACCATTCCTAGGGAATTCTATGAAAAGAAACATGGGCATAGATAAATAAATTTTGCTAACACCATAGAAAATATTTTCCAATAAAATCATAGGAGAAATAATCCCAAAACACAGTGAAAGATATGTTCATCATGGTACAGGAGACATTTCAAATACCAAACTGATATGACGAGAGGTTACTTCATACTGAAAGGAACAATCTATCCAGGGGACAATTTTATTTATCCATATATTGAGCCAAAGTGCACCCAGTTTCATAAAACAAATAGTAAAATATGTAAAGAAAACTCAAAATAAGAATAATGGAGAGATTTCAACTCTTCACTTTTACCAATAAGTCATCTGGACAAAAGTTAAATAGAGAAATTATGAGTTAGATGGTATATCACAGACCAAACAGACATAATAGTGATTTACAAATAATCCATTCAAATAATTATTCTTCTCAGCAACCTATGAAAGTATCTCTAAAAATCAGGCACAAAGCAAATATCAAAACACAAGGTAATTAGTATTTGTTTTATATGCTATCTGATTACAAATGAAATAATACTAGAAACCAAGAATAAAATCAGAACAACTGCCTACATTAAAAAAGTCAGAGAGGTCTCAACCTATAAACAATGTACCTTGGAGCCTCAGCAAACAAGAAGAAGCCTAAAGCAGTAGACAGGAATAAATCATTAAAATTAATAAATAGTAAATAAATAGTAAATAGTAAATTAGTAAAATAATAAAATAATAAAATTGAAATGAAAAATTAATGAAATGAAAAAATTGCTTTTTTAAAAATTCTGAAAAATCCTTAGCCAAACTACAAAAACCAAGTAGAGATACATTTTAAATTTTAAAAACTAGAGAAGAACAGTAACAAAGTAACAACATATGCTAATGCAAGTTAAAAATTATGGGGGAATTCAAAAAGTGAATAAATAAATTAATGAAATAAGAAAGTTTAGAAATATTTGAGTTATATTCTAATAAGTTAGAAGATGTAAACAAAATGGAGTGTATAGACATCCATCTTGTATATTTTGAATTTTGTTTAAAGGAACTGGATATGTTTCCACATAACAAAATTCAACGAGAAGGATGTAAACACCTTAAGCAGGTCTCAGTAACAATAATAAAAAATTTCCAGACCCAAATGGACTCATGTGTAAATTCTAGAAGATCTTCAAAGAAGAATAGCAAGAATTCTCAAAGTCTTGATGCAGTGCAGTGTTACTCAGGTCATCACACTAGATAAAAAAGAACAAAAAATGAAGTTAATAACAAATCTCCCTGATAAACATGGTTGCAAAACCCCCAGTAAAATATTTGCAAGTCATATTCAATAACATACCAGAAAGATCACTTAGCATGATCAACTTGGCTCTATTTCAGAGATGCAGGAATGGTGTAATATACAGGAATCAATATGGATAACACATCACATAGAGGTAAAAGAAACTACTTGCTATTGGAGATTTTCCAAGAAATAGACTTTTCAATTATGACTCATGTTTATTTCTCTGAAATCAGTTAAGCACTCCACAAACCCAATCCCATTTTCTATAAACTATAATGACATACCAAATGCCTTCTACTGTGTGTTATCCCTTCATAAACATTTTATCCATTGCCAATGAACTATAGATATGAAAACTAGAAGTACTCCTATACAATTACCAACCACAAAAGAGCTTTCAGCTTTCAACTAATGAATGAGGCAGTCCATGCTTAAGCCAGAACTGTGAAGCTTGGTCTGTAAGTAGCTTTCCATTCTGCTATAACAGGTGAACCCTCTACTGCAGCTCCCACTTATTGAATCAGATTCATGCCATCATGGGAGTTTTTTTTTTTTTTTAAATACTACTGCAATTGTAATGCTTCCGATTTTCACTCTCAAGGTTGTAACTATTCAAAGATGCCAGTGTACAAAACCAGATCGTGTCCTTGATGCAACCAACGAGTTTCATTTGAGTCTCATTTGAGGCAATTTATCTGATAGTTCAACAAAAAGACTACTGAGTCATGCTACTTCAAAGGAGGCTTGGATTCCTTTGAGAACTTCTATGCATCATATTTTGGCCATGATGTTAGGTAATGTATACATCAAATGGATTAAAGTGGAGATCTGCATCTTGTTTCTGTCTAGACTTGATTTATTCATCATCCTATCTTCCTAATAAAACCAAAAAGAATAGCAAATGACTAAATCCCCTTCATGTCAGGAACCATGCGACACTCTGGAAATATATAAAGATAGAATGGAAATCCAAGATGTTCATTTTGGTTCCACTGTTCTCTTACTCTGCCACCAAAGTAACCCTGACAAGAGAAACTGTATAGCTTTCCTCAACCTCCATCCCATGGGCTGAGCTAGGGTATAGCTTGAAGCTGTAATATATTCATATTGGATTTCATATAAATAAAGAATGTGTTTTTCTAAGTTTTCAAGTACAATTAACCCTCCAGGTAGCAGTATGGTGTTTGCTGAGTAATATTGCATACACTACCCTTGTACAAAGCAAAAGAGAAAATGAACCTGTGACAGGTTAGTATGAGGTCTGGGTAGAAATGTCAATGAGCAGCAGCAGTTATAATGCAATATTCTGAGGTGGGACTACAGAAAATGTTGGATGACCTAAAGTGATAGATATTATTTAATTGCAATCCTCTCCAAGCATTCCCCAATAGTCTGCTCTTTAATAGATGTGCAAAGCTAGATTTTATATGAATATTTCTCCTTTAAATACACTACACATACAAATAAAACAAGCCACTGGCCATATTCGTGTAAAGCTTTCTGTTTTGGAGTCCATGTATGTAAAGTCTTCGTCGGGAAATGAGCTCAGTTATACAAGAGAGAGGCTGAGCAGAGTGCATTTCTAAAGGGTCAGAGTGAAGGCTGTGGACTTCTGAGGGTACCACTGAGTGTTCTTCCTTTCAGTTAGATCATTAAAAGCAGAAAATATATCAATGTTTCATGATCATTATAGGCAGCTTCGCCTGGAGGCAGAAGGTTTGATAGGACAAGCTCTGGAGACTGGCTTGGAGGATGATGGGAAAGTCCTGCATTTATGTTAGCATTTAACCTTGAAATAAGGACAACATATTTTAAAACTGGGTCAAAAAGTTATGGCATATAAATGAAATATATTTAAAAGCTTTCTGAGCAAATGTCACTCTGTGGTCTATCACATCCTTCGATGATACACTACCAGCTACCTTTCATACTCATGAAATGAAGTGTGGATGAAAGATCACCTAGTGATACCCAGAAGTTGATCTGGCACCATAACCATGCAGTGTTCATTATTATTATTATTCATTAACCATCTTGTGGAATGCTAACCTCAAACAGGTTTATTCTGGAACCATTGGTAAATTGAAATAACACCCATCACTACATAACTCGTAGGCAGAGACAAGACCCGGGTCACTCTTCTACCTATTAAGTACCAGACACCAAGCTTTCTCTTAGATAGAAACGGTGATTGTTGTTTTTCACTAACTTTGCTTCCATCCTACTCTGATCGTTTTTATAGATAATATTTATTCAGACACTAAGTTGCAGAATGTTACTGCTTTCTCTACACTTTCCCATGCAAGGCATGTTTTAAAAAGACTTATTTTTAATTTTTGTGTATTGGTATTTTGTCGGCATATGGCTGTGCACCATGTGGGTGTGTTGTTTAAGAAGGCCAGAAGAGTGCATCAGATGCCCTAGAAATGGAGTTACAGATGGATGTGAGCTGGGAACCGAACCCAGATCCTCTGGAAGAACAGTTCGTCCTCTTAACTGCTGAGCCATTGCTCTAACTCCTAGTAAGATGCTTTTTGAACACCTTGGTTGTGAAGAGTATTATTTTTTTTTTTTACTACTTTTATTAGATATTTTCTTCATTTACATTTCAAGTGTTATCCAGCTAGTTCCCTATATCCTCCCCCCTCCCGGCCCTGCTCCCCTACCCACCCACTCCCACCCCTTGGCCCCTG